>JAANSQ010001196.1:0-16273 GCA_036850885.1 Lepidocyrtinus dapeste
ATGGTATTTCGTACTTGCATGAGTTCCATGAATGAAAATAATTTATGATTGTGGCCTACGAGTCAAATATGAATTTTCCGCTACATAAAATCTTTTCACTAAACCAGAGAAAATGAGTATGGATGAAGAATGAAAGCCAGTTTTTTATGTACTGGTGCTCTAATTCCACTCATTTTTTAAATCAGTATTACTGTGGTGGTGAGCTTGTTTCATTTGAAAAAAATCGTCTCATGTGTTGAGTTATTTATGATCGTGAGAGATTGGAAGATGAGTTAAGTGGCGAAAGATAAACGTAAATAAATAGTTGAATGTTTTCGTTCTCACAGTACTCACCTTTCTTCAATATCGTAATATCATGTCGAACAAGGGGAATGATTAAACAAGAAAAATCAATTCTTTTGTTCTCCTTGATTCAATTTAACTTTGGTAATTTCGTTAGGTTTGGTATTTGGTGAGAAGTAGTCGACGATAAATTAGACTAGAGCGAGTTTCCCCTTTAAAAATCGGATTTGAATTTAGAGTCGGTTATTTATGAAATGTTCGTTGAAACAGGGTGATATGATGGTTGCTGGTGATAATGACAGGCGTTGTTAGAACCTTGGCGTGTACCAGCGTAATGGCAACTCGCATAATGTCGTTTTGCTTGACGTAATAATCCATTAAGTTTGAATTATGCGCCAAGGCGCTGAGAATTGAATGGGTATTAAAGCCAACATTTTATGGGACAAGTAAGTATATACGAGAGTAGTAAAAACTGGGGAGATGCGAGAAGTGGAAGCTGTGGTGGTGATATGTGCACATGTATGGAATGGAGTTTATGGAGTAGCCTGATTCAGAATAGAAGAGAAGAAAATGATGATAATAATTTATTATATGGAGTGCAAAAATGTTTACGGCTCCATTTTTTCCCATTTACACTTTTGCTTATTATTCCCATTACCATTTTTACGTATTAGTTTACGACTGGTTCTTGCTCAAGTGGAAGGAGAGAAGCCATAATATGATGCATAAAAATAAGGTTTAAGGAAAGAAAGCTTGCCAGAGTTTAATGGAAGGAATGTATAGACACTTCTTAATATTTTTGTATGGAGGATCCTTTAAAAATGCAGTATTTGACTCCATATAAGACTCTAAAAAAATATATGCATGGTGGTGAAAAAGGTTCTGGTGTTCACCGGAAAATCCGGGATGGCTTCTGTCTGAAAGTACAAGAGCAATAAAACTGATAAGAACAAGTAGAAGCCAGGAAAGGGTAATAATTTTAACGAGAAGGAGGAGATGGAGGGACGACCAGGAATAAGGAGGCATGATTAAGGAGGGTAAGTAATATAAGGCTTCGCATCACACAAAGTTAATTATTATTAAACGGGAGTCATTTTCTTTGCAAAAAATTGTCACGTAAAAAATGGTCAAAAGGCTAAATGGTATTAGACCGTGGCTCTGATACCAAAGTTAGGCGGTTAGTAGTCTGCTAGGCATTTAATTAGATATTGCAAAAAATTGTCACGTAAAAAATGGTCAAAAGGCTAAATGGTATTGGACCGTGGCTCTGATACCAAAGTTAGGCGGTTAGTAGTCTGCTAGGCATTTAATTAGATTGCTACATGTGTGGTGTTGCATAACTGGTAATTTTTAAGCTTCAACCTAGCCTAAACATCCAGTTGAAGAACCATCTCTACTTACGTAGGTTCCCATTCAATCTAATTTGTTATCCTTGGGTCCACATCAATCCTTTGATAACAATCAGCTCATCTCGCACACACATCACATCGTCAGCATCTCAACGTCCCGATGACAATCATTCGTACTATAATAATCGTATCTTTTTCTCCTGTCTTAATTTTTCAGCCCTTTACATTTCAACCCCAAAAGACGCTAGGGGTTTTCATGGCTGGCCATCCCCATTTAGAGCGTAGTATCAACAGTTGACAGCCATAAATATCCCGAATAAAATGCCAGGAAAGCAGTTTGACATGATGTAAGCCATTCAAGAGGAAGAAATTATGAGTAGACAGGGTCCATATTAGGTTACACATGTTTTTTCCCAGTCCAGATAATGTATCCCCATCATATCACTACATCACATCAAACAGTCCTGCCAAATCGAAATGATCTCATCAACTCATGAATTTTCAGTGCTTTTTTCCCTTGTTCCTATTCTGTTTCTGTGCGGTTTATTCTCATCATCACCAGCATCAATATCAATAGATTACAAGCGAGAAAAGAAGTTCTAATAAATCCTTCGCTGTATACTTGAACATTTGAACAGCTCGTTTTTCTTTGGTTCCTTATCTCCTGCCTTTTCTCCATCCACACCTTACCCCATTCTTTAGGAATGGCTTGGTGTTAAATACCAACCGTGTTTACTCCTGCCAAAGAGAAAGAGCAGATTTTTTTTCCCTAAGCGACTAAATCACTAAATCTTCTAACGAAGAAATTGAACCTGAAAATACTCTTGTTTTATGAGGTCTGAGTCTTGTAGGTCCTCCTTGGAGTTTCGACCGTATGTTGTCAACAGTAACAATTTATTATGAGCTTCATCAATTATCATAAATCTTTCCTCAAGAGAATATTTGAATTTGACCGCTGCTCTGCCGTTTATTTTCAACTATGCTTAATTTTAGATTTCCATGCTACCTTATATCAACTGTCAAATACCAAAACTGCAAAATCAGAAATAATATAATGTCCTTTTGTCAGACAATTAAATTAAATTTATTGTTTAGCCTGTGGAACTGAATAAAACAAAATGACGCCGCAAATGCTA
The DNA here is from genome assembly GCA_036850885.1 of Lepidocyrtinus dapeste. Classification (NCBI taxonomy): domain Eukaryota; kingdom Metazoa; phylum Arthropoda; class Collembola; order Entomobryomorpha; family Entomobryidae; genus Lepidocyrtinus; species Lepidocyrtinus dapeste. The sequence goes on from JAANSQ010001196.1 coordinate 2,768, forward strand.
GCTCCAAAATGCACAGTGTGCTACTACAGTTCACTTAGGTGTCCTTGTCCTTGGCATAAATTTTGCAGTGTGCCTACTTCAGCCATGATGTTTCAGAGTGTCACTTTCTAATAAATAAAATAAAATTTGGAGGAAAAGAAAGTGACAAAAGACAAGCCATTTTTATTTCTACTCGTTCGTTTTTTTACTACTGTCATGGAACATGACACGCGTCACCGAAAATACTGCAAACTTATTTTAAATTGGATTTTTTCTCGCTGTCATCATCGTCTGTGTCTTTCAAGCTTGGCAAATATATAACTTGGCAAATCTCAAACTTTCAACTTCCTTTTTTACCATGGCATTGCAAATATTTTTATAGTCTTTTTCGGAAACAATGACACTTGACTAATTTGGTTCAAGTTGCTAATGAATAAAGTAACTTATAATTTTCAAAAGTTAAAATGTAGAATTTGCAGTATGAATTTCGCCAAATTCTGTTTTTGCCAAATTCGTTACATTGCCTATGAATTTAGGACTTACCACCTCTATAATGATTCTAAAGCGATGGAAAGAAAGTTTTATAATATTTTTGGAAAACGTATCGTATAAAAACCAGTTTTTACCCTTTATTCTTCCTTGAATATTCATTTTTCGATAGTATAGAAGCTCAAAGTTTTTGTATAATAGAGAAAATACAGAGGTCGTCACTTTTGATTAGTCAGAACAGTGAAGAAAACACAACATGATGCTGATTGTGAGTGTGAATGAGCTTGAGTGACAGGACATATTATAGAATGGAATAAAAAACGTTTCTCTTCTGGATAGACGAATGAAAATTCTTTGGAGCTTTTGCATGTTCCTTTGTGGTTTTCAGATGATGACGTGACATGACATATTCTTTATAATTTTTTTTCGAATTCTTTTATAACCTGTCTTTTACGTTGACTCGCTCATTGTCACTCCTTTGTCAGGTATGACAGACTTTTAAAATACACGGGAACCAAACAAATTTCATTTCTTCATGGTGTGGACACCTGTCACAAAACTGTCTCCTTATTTTTTCCCGAGGTATGGTAACCAACTGACGGCGAATCTCCGGTTCGATAAAAACGAACGAAGGGAATAAATTGCAATTTTACTCTGCTTCAGTGATCACTGGCAATTGGAGCGTTGGAAGTTAGGAAGGTGCATGAGTTTCTGACCATGGAACGATTATGATAATGACATGAGCGTCGAAAATTGCTTAAAAGAAAAATTCCAGTCATCAATAATATTTTTTTTATTTTAACTGTAATTAACGCAAACTACATAAGTAATATAATTCAAACCTTAATTATTTTTCAACACGTCTTACTTTACTCATTTATTTTGTAATTCAGTTTATATGATTTGAACATATTTTTTGGTAGTTTATGGTACCTATTTGATAATATATAGCTAAATTCATTCGCACATTATATTTTTGCGTATTTATAATTAAAATGGTATATTTGGTGTGAAGCTGTATTTTTTTTTATCGTAATATCATGATAAGGTAATGTTTATGAAGAAAGTAATAAGAACTGTTGGATGCAACCGTATTTTTTAAAATGATTTTTGACATTTTTGAGAAGTGCATGCTTATGAACGAATTAATTACCTAATTAATTTTTTCAATGCCTTTGCGCATATATGTTGTACGGATAATAGGCATTAAGAGGGTGAGATGCGGCAACTGCAGCCAGAGCAGAGAAATGAGCGCCTCCCAGTGCACTCGGTGATGGAGGAAAATTTGAATTTAATAGTCCCAAAGCGGTCGAAGCTGGTTTTGCGTATGGGTGATATCTTCCAGAAGGACTAATTGCTGGATTTAAGTATGATCTTGAGAATGCGGCTGAAAGTAAAGGGTGAGGTGGTGGAGGAGGAAGTCCATATCGAGCGTCTAATAAAGATGACAGAGATTCCATTCCGCTAGAAGCAGAAGGATTTGATGGGTTGACCTGACCAGAAGTGTGTGACCTCAGATGCTATAAAAGGGAACCAATGAGTTTTAAGGGTTCTTCAACTCTTGAATAGAAATTATTAGATTTGACTAGTGCTATGACTATGTAAAATGTAACTGTAAAAATAATTAAGAAATGCCATAAAGTAATTAATTCCCACCTGCAAAAGCTCCTCGCTGGAAACAAATTTCCTTCCGCAGTAATTTTGCCCCACGATCCAATTACAGACGTAGGGCCCAGATTGTTGTGAGCTTGATGAAGAGTTCGAGAGTTTCTGAAGAAGCAGACGAGGCAGAAGCTGCAGCCGCTCCTGCGTGGGCGGAGTACAAAGATGCTAATGATGGGGGTAAGGAGGGAAATCCTGGGAAGAAACTAGGCGAGAGACTTGGGAGTGAACCAGAACACTGAAGGCAACCTGGAGGACATTTTCCGGCATTATGTAAACTCTGGGAATTTGCAACAGCTGCTAACAAATGAGATGTTCCTTGACATCCGCCTTGACAAAAAGGGTCTCTGCACTCTAGATGACTCGAAGAGTTTTTTAATCTAGCGTAACTATGAAGATAAGGAGGAATTCCCGTTGCCCCTGTTGGAGGTGGTGGTAGGCATGGATAAAGGGATGGAAAATGACTTAGTGAATGATGCTTGGCTATTGAAGCCAGAGGTGAGAGATCCGGACCAGTTAAATTTAACTTAAGATTCGAGGCGACTGATGAAGATAACGAAGCCTGTACAGGTTGAGATGAGGGGTTTGCGGTTGTGGAGTTTAACGCTGATGACGTTGACGTAGGGTTGCCGGAGGAAGATTCATTAGACTTAGCGTTTGACAGGGGTGTGTCAGGTGTTTTAGTTGTCCGTAAAGAGGGTGATTTATTACCTCCTCCCAAATCCTCACTAGGGCCTGGAGACACTACTGAAACATTTCCTAGAGAAGGTTCTGCTAAGGACCCATTGATTCCGGGAGTTTTGGATCGTCTTCCACTTGCTCTGCTACTGGGGCGAAATGAATCATCTCTATCTTCTATAATAGATGACGATGACGAAGATGATGATAATGGAATCTCGGCTGGAATCGTTATATTCTTTTCTCGATCTCTGTCACTACAGCTACCATTTACTAATGAAGCTACGTTACTGGGACTAGGAGATCCACTTCCAGTTTTGGGGGATCCATTATTAGCATGCTTAGCTTTCCCTTGAGCCTTGTCTACTTTTGAAAGTGATGTTGTAGCAGAGCTTTTACTTTTCTTTGTTGAGCCTCCTGCTCCAGAAGACGAGGACGCAGAGGAGGTTGAACGCTCGGATGAGCCACCGGCAGTTCCAGTTCCAGAATCCCGTCCAGAAGATGACGAGCTTGAGGAAGAACTTGTGGCTAATGATGGCCAAAGGGGTTTGGCGTTTGGGGGATCAGCTCCAATTTGAGAACAGGTCTTTTGAAATCAAGTAAATAATTTCTCAATGGTCAAAAATGATTGTTCATGGTCACTAAAATACGTCTACTGAAAATAACTTTCTCTCTTTCTCCCAAACAAAAATTTAAATACCTGAGCTAGCAGCGCGAGTGGGCTCTTCTTTGCGTCCAACTAAATAAAAAATAAAGCTTTTTAAAATCTCATAATCATTTTATTTCACATTTATATCATAAAGTAGACCAGTTAAGTGCTTTACTGTTGAAATGTCATTCATGTTTATCTCAGTTCATGATTTCACATTAATTTACAGGATTCTTAACGGGAAAATATAGTGTCGGGTTTTTACACTAGACGATTTTTGTTGACTCAAGTGAAACACTAATAATCCTTCGTTAATCTCCGAAAATTGTCTAGGGGAAAGCATGAAAACTGAAAACTCTTCAAAGTGAAGATTCTACTGGAACCCTTTCTCCTTCATGTCGCTTCAGTAACTCTCGAAATATCTGAATTGCCTCAACGTTTCTGCCGTGAAGCACAAAGCAAAACAACGTAAATGTTCAACTGGATCACAATTTAATGATGCTAACATTGTTTCCATTGGCTAAAGAAAATAGAAAAAGAATTTTAAGTGCAGAAAGGGGAAGAAACAAATAAAAAGGGAGGAAGAGGAAAGTACGACGTAAATGAAAGTTTATTTATGAAGAGGTGAAAAAATATCCATTAGTTTAAAAATTCCGCTCATTTTACATAGTTTACACTGATCCGAAAAACACAAAATTCAAAAATGTTATCTTCAGTTGCTAGAGGGCATTCATAGTACCTAGAGTTCATTAAACACTTGACTCATCCAACTGCTTCAAGCACTCTGGATTTGAATTGAACCGCGCGGTAAAATTTGAAAATGTCATCATCATCATTCCAAGTAGAGAAATCCGGAGCTATCACCACCACCCGTCTATTCCAACCTTCCATAAAATATGTTTGCTGACGTGACAGCCTCGCTAAGACTAGTGGCAATCAGACAAACCAAAACCGTTTCTTTTTGTTTCTTTCACGTCGAGGCTTTCCTCTTGCATATTTACTTTGTGCACATCCTTTTAAATTCAGAGTTGCATCTAAACTTGCTATTACTTCTCCTTGTTAAGTTTCTTTCGCCATATATTTTTTTCTTCTCTTCCTAATTTTTCGCAACTCAATAAATCTCTGCTAGCTTGACAGTTTTATTTCTTTACGGACATATATATCTACGAAGCATGCATGGAGAAAAAAAACTAAGGAAAAGCAACACAACAGGAAAATTAACTTGACTGCAATATATTTTTTTATCCTTATTGCTCCACGCTTATGCCTGTCGGTCCGTCGACGCTTTTATATTTAAGTCGTCGACGTCTTCTCTGGTGTCGAGTTGCTTTTTCCATATGCCTGCCATTCCCTCCAAATAGTCTGCTTTAGCGGATCGGTGAATAAAATATATTGTAGTGAGTACATTCTGCTTTATAAAATTTGTGCATGGAGAGATTTATGAGCTTTCGTAGGGAACAACACGAGAGAGCAACACTTCTTCTTTGTCTAGCTCAAACCCTTTCTTTGCCATTTTCCAATGGCACGAAGGAAGGAAAAATAAAAAAAGAAGATAAACGTCCCGAAATTTTCTCAAAGACACTGTAGCATTCATCGGATGTGCAGATTTTCACAATTTACATTCCTTAAATTTCACATTAAAACTATAACTCTTTCTCTTGTGCCTCCCTTCCGGGAGAATATGTCCGGGGGTAGTTTCCCTTGCTAAGATTTTCCGAGTCATTACGTTCTTTTCTCATTTTTTATTATCTAGATGGCAATGGCACATTTGAAAGACACATTGTGAAGCGTGTGTATCATCAAGTTGTCTCGAAATTAAACAAATTTTCTCCGTTTCATTTGCCAATTTATTTAGAGTATTTTTCTTTCCCTAAATAAGTGAATGACAATACCATTCTTTCTTTTTAACTGTAATCTTTTTATTACTTCATTCATCCAAGTAGTATACCATACAAGAGCAGAGCTTCCTTGAATATTTAAAACCTTCAGTTCAACCTCAACTAGGAAGGAAAACTTTTTTAACGATTAAATTAAATGAGATCGTTTAATGGCAACTCTAATAAAAAAGAAAGGAATTTTACAAAAGTTTATACACTCAAAGTTTACAAAGGGAATTTTGTAAACCACTGGCATCGCAATTTTTGCAAGCATAAACTTGACGCTAGAACCAATCAAGTCAAGTCGTAAAACCGTCTTGGATTACTTCGTTTCCAGCCTCTTTTACATCCAGTCTTAATCAATTCTTTAAAGTTGGAGCCAGAGAGACCAAACCTTTCAAAATATCGAGCAAAATGGCCAATAAAAACTGGGTGTATTAGTAACAGATTAGTTTTTTTGAGCTGCCTTGTATAATAAAAGTGTATAAATGGCTCCCGTGATTTATGGAAGGAATGACCCATCAACTATCAACTCACAATAATCAAACTGTTTTGAATCTGCTTGTTGCAAAACACCCAAGACTCTATAAGAATATAAAACTTTAGCTTAGCCTTTTAATGACAAAGATATTAATTATGTTAACAAGTCAATTTAACATTACGATAGTGTGTGCATGTCACATTGTTATATAGTTTATGTAGTGCTTGGCGTTTGGCAGCATGGCGTGCCATGTCTCGCCAAAAGAGCGATAGAGGCCATACGCAAAAAAGATTAATTATTTTTGGCTTGTGTCACATGAACTACGCTTACACAGCATGATTCACGGCACGGGCTGGCGTATATATTTCCTGCCCGCATGCCATTTTCATTATTCATTACACCAAAATACTTGATTGCAAGGACCAAACATGCATATCAATACAGACCACGACACATTATTTTCCCGCATTGCAGGATGCAAGATCATGTCATAGTTTAGGCGCGAATATGAATATTTTAAAGTGAATTTACGACCAAAAACAATTTATATTAAAGTTATTAAGTAGGTAATTATTTATATGAGGGAGAAACACAATCTCATTTTCTGCATAAATTCCGACACTTTCACTGAAAGAGAAAATTTAGTCATACTTCATCTTCAGAACAAGAAATACTTTCTAGATGTCCCAAACCGTATATCTCATCCGGACATAAATTTTCCTTACAATGCATTAATATTGTTTGTAACTGTCCAGTATAATATGTGGGTCTAAGAATAAAAAATTTAAGTACTATTCAAAACTGCTGTCGTAAGGAAAGGTGGTGGTAGTTTTTCTAGCACACCATATTTTAGCCCACTGAATTCATGCACCTCGCCTCCATATATTCTGCGAAAAAAAGTAAAAGCTCGTTTGTATACAAAGGGGAAAATGCTTTTTGTTATTTTTGAAAGGAGAGCCTGGAGAGCAGAAGCGAGGCGGGTTTAGTCCCGATCTGAAGAGAAAATTATTAGCAAGATTATTTATGGGATGACATATTTTATAATGGGAACATTCATATTATTATTATGAAAGGAGGGAGAAGTGCGGTAGGGTTAGTTTCTCTTGTTTTTATTATTATGTGTACAAGAAACGCATACAGCAAAGTGCATTCCATTAGAATAGGCTATATTATTACTCACTTTAAGGCCTACTCTGGATAGCGTACGGTTTTGAATTGCGTGTAGCTTTCGAGTGTGACTATATTTTACATTTTATTATTCAGAAATGTCAACAGGGTGCATAACTAATGTTCTTTAGTGTTGCCCGTGTGCTCCCTTGTTTTTAAAAAATGAGGATACTTGTTCGTGTTAGGGCATAATTTTTTTTTTGAACTTTGAAAACTCGGCGCGCTGCTGCTAAGCCTAGTCGCTTCTTTGAGTTCTTTGTCACTTTTGTAAAATAAATTGGCTGTATATGCTCTCTTGCTGGTGTTTTTATGGAACATTAAAAAATATTCTGTTATTTCTCGCCCGTCATCATATGGCTCTTGTAGGTTTATGGGACGATATACTGCGCCATGAGAGAAAAAAAAAGAGTTGAGAAAGTACCAACATTTTATGATATATTGAAAATATGCGGGGTAGTCTAGATGGAGTGAACTAGCTAAATTGTAATAATAAAGCGCATTCATAAATTATTTAACCGTGTTGCATGACGCATACACTCCCGTCTTGTTAACCGAGTAATGTGTGGCAGGGCTGTTCGATATGGCTTGTACATGATTGAAGTGCAGTGCTCATGGAGGTAAAGAGGAAGTGCTCGAAAAACTAAAAGCGAGATCAATGTCATAGCTTTTTATAAAGAAAGTGTGAAAGTAGGGGAAGTACTAATATTTTATGAAAATGACATTACACCACAAGTTTTGCTCCAGATGTGGATGCATATTTGAAATAAAATTTAATGTATGTTATGTAATTTTGAAAAAATAGGAAAAACTTGAGTCAAGAGTAGATTCTACATGAAAGGGTTGGATATCACATTGATATGATGACGCTTTGATATGGGTAGGTTATCATCATATCATAGAAGTTACTACCGAGTTTTATTTCTCCTGTCCTAATTAATTTTCTCATTATTGTCATGTGTGAGAGACAAAGAAGGCCAAAAGAGAAGCCCAACAAAAAAATCTTTTTCTCTTGGCTGGAATTCATTTGGAAGTGAATGTTTTTGGCGACCTTTTTCCTTCCTTGTGAGGAGTGTAGAAAGAAACGGAAAAAGAAGCTAATTAGGTGTCACTTGTTATTACTAGGATCATTCAGTCCGTAACATAAGAGCTACACACTTGTCACTCTGCATTATCTCCTTTTTTCCTCCATGTCCTCCTGTCTTGTCAAGTTTGGAGTAATTTCTCCTTTCCTTCCTAGCTGTCCATTTTGCTACAACTCCTTATTTTCGATTGAACTCTGGTTCACTAACAGAAAGATTGGCTCAAGTTCCAAGAATATGTGTGCATTGTGGAAGTGGGAGGTTGATAAGATTAAATGAAAGTTTCACTGTGGAATCTTGGGAAAAAATACTTGGGATAAGTGATACTTTATTTAGTTGGAACTGATTGCGTGGGCAGCATTTCTTTGCGGCACCTCTTTAATGGAAGACCCCTAAGCATTTCTAACTCCGGATACTTTCCCCAATTCAATCCGACATTATTCTGGTGACAAGACAGGAGGAAAAATAGGAGGTGAATGAAAACCTAGAAAAGATTTTTTTACTTAAGCTGACAGTTCAGATGATGATAAGCTCAAGCATAAGTACAAAAGGGTGGAATGGAGGTGACACGCAGGTGACATATCTAGAGCACATTTGAGTCTACGGTTATAATACATAATTAGGAAATGGGTGTAATTTGCCAACCTCAGCGGTTCATTCCTTTTAACGAGTTATTGAAAGAAGCCTAATAAAAGTTGTGGTGTAGATGAGAACAACCTCATAGTAATTATGAGCTTCCTAGAAAAGAAAAATCATTTTTGCTTTCTCCAAATAAGAGATCCTATAAATCCTTAGAGAGCTTTAACAAAATTAAGTGCAGGTCAAGTATCTCACTTTATACGATGATAGAAACTGTAAGAAGACAACAAGAGGAGTTTACAATGCAAGGCAATGTATCATCAGTTGAGAGGAGATATGACAGCAACAGAGCCGGACAAAAAATGGTACTTTTAGAAAGCACTAGCGAAAGCTACGGCATAAATAAAAGAAACGTAAAAAATCGTAGCAAAGTCAGGCTTCCCCAAGTAGAGTATTCTAGAATGTAAAAAAATGGCTTTAAGGCTATGGGATATTTCCAGAGAGCAAAGTGACACCTCATATAATAACATTAACGTAACAAGCTGTCAACTCTCCATGATTTATTCATTTTTCCCTTCCACAAGCGTAGGCAAGAACAACAAAAAGGAGCGTAGGGAAAAAAAAGTGCCGCAAGCAAGCTTATAGTTAAAAGGCTTTTGTTCGTAGGGTATTTTGCTATGCGAAAGTGCGCTGCATAGTTTCTCGTCTACACGCTTTAGTCTAACGCTCCCAGCAGAAACTTGAGTGAACATTAAGGAGGAAGAAGATTCTACGTGGCATGCATGATACCATTATGATGATTATGCCATATCATATCACACGCTAATAAGATATACTCTTTTCCCGGTTACACCAGCTTTACTTGTCTCTTGTCATAAAGATGTCTTCCACTTTTTAAAATTTATACGTATGAAAGGAATTTTTAGTGGAGGCTTTGTCTAATTTCAAACTAGTTTAACATTTTACGCTATAGTCTAGAGCTTGCGGGACTCACGTCAACTTTCATACAATATTTTTTGTAATTCCAGAGCTGTCTCTGTAGATTACAGGGAAAAGACAGCTTGGTGCCATATACGTCCGTCTAAACTGTCAACGTTAATATTTGTCACGAGTCATAATGGAAAAAGGAAAAGACAAGCAAAAATACAGTTCAAGTGGTATGTACCGGTATGAACCACCCCAAAAATGGTAATGTATATAAGAATATAAAATCCTGTGGATAAAAAAATGCAAACTTCTTGCATGCCGAAATATTGACTGTAAAAATATGGGAAAATCGACATGTCACAGAAACATTCTTGCTGAAAAAGATACATTTATACTAGGTTAAGCCTTTCAGACTAAAAATGGTAGTCTTATATTTTTCCTCCCGGACACGAAAAAAAGAAACTTTAATATTTGCCATACTATACCATGTCATTAAAAAAGGAGAAACTTTTTCCTTCAGAAAACACATTATGCAAAGTGACTAGAAGGTTGTATACCAAAGGAACGAAATACAGCTCAAGAGTCAATCCCTTGAGCACTCTGCACCAGTAGATGCTCGCGATCTCCTAATATTCGGAAACGATAGCAAACGGGTTGTGAAACGGTTAAAGTCTTTTTTATTATCATTCAATCTGCTTGAAGCCATACAGGCAGAAATAGACGCAGTAGTGAGCATTCTGATGATGACAATCACGTTTACAGATGAAATGAATGGAAAATGGGAGTATTTAACTGAAGATGGTGTCTCTAAGGAGGTCATCAGTCATTCTCCTCATGTCAATTCTAATGAATAATAATGACTTTCTCCCTGCCACTCTATTTGTACTTGAGACATTGAATAGGGCCTAATGTGGGATGGTGATGACACACGCGGTCTTAATGACATACACAATCTGTTTTGTTGTGGCTGACAGCGAAAAAGAGCCAAGTCAAGTTGAAACTAATGCGAACTGAACAAAAAAACGGTTATGTAGGTCCCACCCCTAAAACTTCCAAAGTTTCCAAGACTTCAAGACATCATCAATTTTCGTTGAAAAGGGTTAAAGCAGTCAAAAAGGGGCAAAGTGACTGATGTGAAACTATGAACGGATACATAACAACTTTCATTTTTTATTATTATTTGCGATGCTTATAAAGCCTGGTAAAAACCTTACCGTGGTTGGTAGCGGAGTAAGATACTCCGGCCGAAGATACTGATTACCACTCGAAGTTAACATTTTTTCAATGTAAATGGAATCCAAACTGGTTGATCTTTTTAATATTTTCAAGTTGTACAACTATCGGTCACGTTTTACTTTACAAACTTTTCATACTTCACTGGAACTTTAAAGATTCAGATGCAGTAACAATGTTTTGCATATTAAAACTCTACGTCAATCTGCTCTCTTATCGGAACAAAACAGAATATTAAGTGAAGCATGTACTGATTTATCCCGGAAATTGTCACATGGAATCAGAATCATTGTCTAAACCTTTGGAAACTATCCCTACATGTCCGTCTGTAGCAGTTAATGACCACGTCAAGTATTTTTCCACTTAAACAATTCAATAAACATGTGAAGTTATCGTTCCGGGTTGCACTCTTCCTTAAACAAAGCAAGATTCCACGCGGTAGGGGATATCCCCGAGTTCTATTCCTGGAATAGCGATGTATACTTTCACCATAAAACTTTATCGAATAATTTAAGCATAATATCGTTCCAAGAAAAATGTCAATAATATTATTCCATGTCAGTTGCCTTTGTGTGACACGTTAACAATTCCAGCTACTTGGGATTGAGTAACTGAGTTTGAATGAAGAAATCATTGTGAAAGCAGAACTCCTCCATACACTCTAGTTGCAGACGACGTTCGCTCGGCAAAAGCTAAAACGAAACTGAGGAAAGAGAGCGAGAAAACCTGTTCCTTCTTTTCCCTGGTATCAATTCTTCCTCTCCGAGAAGCGGAATGAGTTGGGTTTGTGTAAATCGTGTGTTTCTTTGCATTAAGCAGCTTGAGCTTCTTCTCCTGTCCTCAACTCCACTTCATTTTAACGAGGGAAGCCACCACCACCAAAACCAGTGCATATTGCCATTTTTGCTGTTTCTCGTTGTACTGCATTGCTTTTTTATTATCGTCATCATCACTAGCAAAGCTTGAGTTTAGTCAGTGAGAGCAAAGTATTTTTTTAAGTGAGTGAGAACACATAAAAAACAAGATTGCTTTCAGCTTACCAACCGCACATACACTAACAATAGCGATAAGTTTATAGTGTTCTCACTTATTTCATTTTTCATTTATGCAATATACACTTGACTCTTGATTTAAAAGTTGTAAGGTAGATATTAAACCTTGTCCCGTTACTATTTTTATGCAGATACAAGAAAATTCAAGCCCAATAAAATATCGTGCTGCTTAGCTGCTTGTCCCGATGTTTTTAAATTTTTCCTGTTGCCTTATCAATATGCTCAGTCTTTTGTTCTAATTTTTATACAGAATTATAATTCTTTTAGGAAAATGTCGATATAGCAAAATACGTTCAATTTATTTTACGTATCTGACATTGCGATGCTAAGTATTGATATCGTGATGTCCATCTGTCCATCCCTTCGCGCCATAATAACTCTCGAACGGGTGAACCATTTGATTTCAAATTAGGTATATATAGGTACTTGGGAACATGAGAAGCAACTATCATAGTTTTTGGGTCGTATTAGTCAACGCATTAGGTCAGGGATCAAAAATGAATGATTTTCTTAAATGACAACTTATAGTCAGAATGTCTCATTCGTGCATTAGTTGCATTTACCCTTATTACCCTTGCTACGTCTCTAACAGTATAAGTAGCTTTTATTCTTGCAACATTTAATTTACTCATCATGCCTAAATTAGTTAATAATATAATCTGCCATCTCGGATTACCGCCATAGTACTTCAAAATCTTTTTTTGTCGTCGAATTATTCTGTATACCTTTCTACTTTTCACTATCATTTTACGAGAAACTGAATGCTCTCTGTCTACTAAACATATTATGAAGAGTAAAGATTCTACAAATTCTGACTTTGAGTTGCTTATCCTACTATGCCCAAACAATTCACGGCCAAGAAAAGAATTATGATGACAGGAGTGAAAATATACTAACGGTTTACTTCCAAGGAATATCTAGCCGGGCCGAGTTCTCGAAGGAATTTATTGCGGGAGAAAATTGAGAGAAAAGGGAAAATGAAAAGCATTTTTTCAGAGTTCACTCGTCTTTGGACTCCTCAATAAATCCTGGCAAAACCAAGGCACATGGAAAAGGATATGGCGAAGCGAAGCGCATGATGGTAATGGTGAAAGCAGTAAATCTTCTCCTTTTTATTTCGGATATCTGAAAGAAAGTTTAGGAGAGAAAAGTGTCCACCGCATTTATTCGCTAAAACATTTTACACATGACATGCCAGGCTTTTCAACAGATATAGGAACTTAGGAAGTGTAAGAGAAAATTTACTCTTATGTTGATATCATACGGATTGGATGGAGATGAAGCAATATGTCTCTTCGGCTTTTGGCTGATGATCAAGAAAAAGAAAAGAGGAAGCCTTTGGTCTGGTACTTGCTAGTTGAAAAGTGTGAGAAATGGGAAGAGGTCAGCAGTCAACATATGTAAGGGCACCACTTCATATCATTCCTTCTCGCTTGGAAGAAAGTAGTGTAGTCAGCTTGGTTCAAGTCACTATACAAACATCGGTTTTACGTAACCAGTCACTTCAAGTGGAATCAACTTACACATTCCTTTGCAATATGTACATATTGGAACACTAGGAAGATTCTGTTGTTGTTGATCATGATGATCCACATATACAGTCTGTTCCCCTCTAACCTCTGGGCTCGGTGAAAATTCCCTAGTAAAAAATATT
>JAANSQ010001197.1:0-16233 GCA_036850885.1 Lepidocyrtinus dapeste
TTTCTTTCTTTTTTTGAAGAAAAAATGCAAAACAAAAAGACGGAGGAAATTCTTTCTCAATAATTTTTTACTTTTCTTTGAGTTAGGGAGACAGATGAGCAAAAAATTGGTATGAATTCACACTTTTTAATTTTTCAAAAGTTGTCAGTCTTAAGAAAAAAATGGGAAATTACAGCCTGATTTTTTCTGTGACAATCAAGGAAACTCTGATTAACTTGCCTTTACTCATGCTGATTAACTTGTTCTGCTCACACCTGCCTAAATATAGGTCTGGATAGAAAGATGTTCAAATTATCGAGGGAAAAACCCTATAAAGATTATCACATTTTGTTGGATGATCATTCACGACAAAAAAATCTTTTTTTTTTCTTCCTTCATAAGTAACAATTGATTCGAGGATAATGACAGGACAAAAGAACCGACCGACAGGTTAAGGAAAGGAAAAAGTCGAGAGGGAATTCAGATTACGACTTAAACACCACGATTGCCATCCTGCCTTTTCTACACATTTTTCATTCCTTTTCACTTCCATTTCCTCCGAGTGACTGCATTACAAAGGAAAAGTCAATGGTATGTATCGTAACATGAAAATGTACAACTGTATAACATAATGAAACTGTTGAGATGAGCTTGTCTCAGAGAGAAAAAAAATGTAGGGAAAACTCAGATGAAAAATTTGCTCTGTCTTTTCTAGTTCAACTTTCACATAGAAAAAAAATCCCCCAGAAAAAGGGAAAAGTTTTGGAAGGAAAAACGCAACAAGCTTATTTTTCCGCTAGAGAAGAGCTCCTCTTTGTTCGTGTCGGTGGTATGGTGGTGTCTTTCTTCCTTTGATCGTTCTGATGTTCTGATGGCTCGACTGGTGTGAAAATACAGTCAAGCTTGATTCACTCTCAGTTGAACTTACACTATGGGCTTTTCTTTGATCATCGTCATCAAGTAGGAGGTAGAACCCCTTTCATTTTCAGTTTCCTCCAAAGCTACCCTCTTGTTCATTCTCGAATTTTACAACCCCTTCGTATTCATTTAGAAATCTCGGTGAAAAAATCACGGCACGTTTGTATACTAATTGCGGATTTTTTTCCAGTTCCTAGCTCCACTGGCTTTTACTAATCACTCGCAGTCTCATTTAAATTAACACTCAATCCTCATTATCTTGTCATAATCATCATCATAAACACAAATATAGTTTTTTCTAGAGTTTACACTGAAATGGGTTCGTGTCAAAATATGATTATGATAACTTGATATTTTACCTCGGAAAAAAAACTTTTTTAATCGTCCTTCGGCCCACACACTATTTTTAATTTTTATAGATTAGATGGAGAGAATTTAAGTAAAGTTTAGTAAGAGATGAGTGCCCATGATACCATTTTTTTTATGGTCCGTGTTGCGTTCTTTCCGCTCCATCTCATTATTTTCAATCATCATTATGAGAGCACCGCACAGGAAATAATATTTGATGACAAATGTGCCATATTAATACTAATCTAAAGAAGCTACTCCAAATGATGATGATGATGAGAGAAAATCATGTAGACCTTTTTTCGTATCGCCCCACCTCATATTCGTTAAGGAGTGGGTTTGTTGCATACCATCGGTTTATGAAACTGGGGAAATTATATCTGTGATTTAATGAAGATGAGACAAGTTTTTCCTTTCCAGTCCTCTTAAAAACTGTGGTTGCTAGCATAAACTAAACACCACCAGGTTGCTTCCCAGATAGAAATAAATGAAAGCAATTTATTATTGAATAAAAAACTTTTTTTATTATTAAAAATTTGCGTGGTTCTTATGTATCGCGGAGTTTTGTTTACTTTTAACGTGGTTAAGTATTTGATGTAGATGATGTCATCAATTTTCCCGTCCGTCATTAAAATTGCTAGCGTGTAAGCACTCACTCGCATTACTTTACTGACATTTTAATTGCTCGTTACACCATAGTCAAAACACTCTTTCATATTCCAGTTTAATTGTTACTTGTTCTTTTGGCTCACTTGTGGATAAACCATGATCATTTCTCATATTTAAATCCTCTTTCATTAAAAACTTTCATGCGATCCCGTGTACATTTTTTCGTATGAACCAATCTCATTATGTTTTTAATCTCCCAAAACAAATCCTGTTTTCACCTCATCTGCCTTAATTTACTTATTTTAATCTTGTCTTCATTTCAGCATGCATTTGCATAGCTATTTTGCAGTAGATGAGTAGAATGGTAATATTCACAACTACTTCTTATCTCTTCGTTTAATACAACCTCCGCAACTTTTAAATAACAGGAATCCTATCTATATTTCAAAAGAAAAACTTGCCTTGAATAAGTATTTAAGTATTTCATTTTGTTTTCATTATTTTGCCTCCAGTAGCTCGCTCAGAATATATGCATTCAGAAACACTAGCAAACTAAACATCATATCATCATCAAATCGCTGGTGTTGGGAGGAAGACAACCAACCAACACCGACACAGGATATTACAATAGTAAATAACGCCAACTTTAAAACAATACATAATTTTTTCTACCGCAAAAGTCCAAGTGAAAGAAAGACTGTTTTCCATTTTACTGGGGGAAAGTTTTGTTTTAGTCTTAGCTCATATCATTCAACTCTGATACTGATAATCATTTGCCTTCCTCACTTTGAGTCACAACTTGGACTACATTGAAAAGGCCGATTAGGCTCATACTGTTTCCTTTAGTAAAAAATCTAGAAAAAATTATGTACTTTCACTTCACTCACTTTCTCCCAAACCTCATATTCTTGTGATGGGCATTTGAGTAGGAAAGTAGACGCGTAATTGGTATTTTATATGCGTTTGAAGTCCATTTTCATGACTGCCAGTATGACCATTTTACACAAAATGTTGAAACAGTTTCCTTAAAGTAGGTATACGAATGCATTTATAATGATACATACTAGCTATGGAAAATCTTATCGTGTTTTTTTCCTCTTTCACCGATTATTTTTCACAGCTTTCAGGCTAAGATGAGATTTTCTCATTCTTTGGCCCCACTTAAAAATCTATGTATGGCTCCGTGCATATATAATAAACGTGAGCTGACATTAATTGGAAAAGTTCCTGATTTGTATTTCCTTAAGTTTTTCCTACACATTCTCCCTCTTCTTTTTTGATATCGAGTGGTTGAGCGCTGCTCACTCACAGTTTCCCTATTCCAAACGTTTTGTGTAGTCCCATGGTCTGAAATCGTTGTTGTATCTTAAATACATCACTTTTTTGGGAACTTGGTGTAAAAAAGTTTTTAAAATATTTCAGGACAAAAACTACTGGGAAAGAATGAAAGCTGTAAGAAAGTGAAAACTCTATGAAGCAATAAGGGTATTGGGGCAATTTAGACTATACAAGTTTAGCATTTTAGTAGAGACGGAGTAAAAAAAACCCACCTTAGCACGTCCAACCCTTATAATACCTCAAAGGATGTTCTTCTCTTCCCTTCTTGTCAGAATGATAGTTATGTGGTCGGTGTTTCCCTCTCCGCTCCAAAAATCAGTTTCCAGATGAAACTCTAGCTACTTAAGTAGTATTCTTCGTTTCCTTTTTTCTGCAACTACTTAAGTACCTTTAAAATTCATCGTATGAATTACATTAAGCTTAAAGAGAATGTGTACGTTTGGATGAGTGAGTGAGATTCGTGCCTCTCTCTTTTTCCCCAACAAAGCAAAAAACTTTTTCGCTATGAGGAACAACAAATAACCTAACAGGAGACAAGAGCAACACCTGCAATCTGTACAGAAGTTTCTACTCTTGACAAAATAGGAAAAAGACTTGAAAAGAAGAAAGAAAACATGTGAAACTGCCACTTAAATTTTTTCCTCTAGCTCTCTCTCTCCGTGTGTCTTGTATCCTTCTAATATTTACACGGACACTTTAGTTGCGGCGAAATGAAATGAGTGGGACAAAGTTTAGGGAAAATCTCGATAAAAACATGGATTTCAATTCAGATGTCGTATCGCCAGGAAACTCTTTAAACTTTGTATGCTAAGCCAATTGGAAAGGACAAGGAGAAAGTGTAAAGGAAAAGACAAGAACCTATCAGTTTGTTACAAGATTGTTCTTAGTTTTCCAATTTTACATGAAGCTCTATACATGCCCTCTTCATGTTTATTTATTTGCGTTAAAATTAAAAGGAGAAATCTGCAGGGGCTTCAGACTCAAATGAGAATTCAACGGAATGAATGCCCAGTTTACTATTTCGCCTTTTAATTCGAGTCGGGCATGAATCTATAAAAAATTTGGAGTCGTTGTATACATCCTGAGAATTATGTTGTACAATTTCATTTAAAGGAGATCATCAATATCTCTCCTTCACACTTCCAGCGGCGCTCAAACCTATTCTATAATCCAAGCAATAAACCTCACTTTATAGCAACAATCAACTTGTTAAACAAAAGCTATAAATGGATGCTGGGCAAACTGTTTGATTCTGTTACAAGGAATCGACGAGATTTATCCTAGGACTATTGTCTAAGCCTTTGAAACCGTTAGCCTACACCATACCCCGAACAACAAGACATTTAGGCATTTAGGCAGGAGGCATTATTTAAATAAAAAGTTTTTTCTAGGAATTATGCAAAATGATTTTTACTCGGTTGTTATTCCTCACTGACCACAACGCCTCCATAAAGTAGTGTACAAAATGAGCTCATAATGTACCTCTTAGGCTCATCGCTGTCGTAAAAACGGCTGCTGCTATGGCATCCCTTTTTTGCGGTTCTTTCCCTCCTCTGATTCAGTGATACCCCTTCCATAGTTTTCCAGATTATCATTGTCAACCTACGAGGAAAAATTGTGAACCGCACACAGAGCGAAAAATTTGTGACAATTTCCCATACAAATAAATCCAACCAACCCCTTTTCAGTTTTCACCGCTTCCCAGAAAACCACCACTGGCTTGACTTTTGTTTCTTGCCAGCGCGCCGCCACACTCATACACACAAGCTAAGCTATAACAGACAGACAAAAACATGACAGGACAAATATACAGCTTGAAAAAAACTTTCCCTTTTTGTTATCACTGTACCGTAAAACAGGGTAATTTAGCATACTTTCCTTCATAAAATTGGACCGAGATGAGCCATCAAAGCAATTTCTCTGAATGTAGACATTTCTACTCAAATTATGTGACGTACTGTGGCATATCATTTCATATGAGAAATTGAGAAGTGTACTTGTAAACATTGTACTGCCTATTTTTGGACATTTTTTTTACTACGCTTTTCATCTTTTGGCATATTTTTATTCTGTATTATTGCCGTTTAGCCATGCATGAACTAATAACTGACGAGGAAGGATTTAGAATTAACAGCACGTATACTACATAACGTATTTGAATGAGGATTTTCGTTTTTTTTCCTCTGCTCAAAATGAAGTTGTGTAAGTGGTGACTGGTGTGACTGGCAAAATGGGCTTTAATGTGCTAATACTGATGCAACGCTCATTTCTGGCGGTTGATGCATGTGTCGCGATCTTATTGCTTTTCTCCAACTTGAGAGCTAGAGGGACTTTCTATCTAAACGGCACTTTACTGTATAAAGGCTTGTGATGGAGGAGATGATGACGGGAGGAAAGGGATTGAGGGACGAAATAGTAAAAATATGCGAAACTTGAATTTGGAAAGGGAAGAGAAAAAGTGTTTGCTTACGGTCCTGAATACATATTATGATACTTAGAAAAAAAATATTTTTCCCAATGCTATTCTCATATGCTTTCCCTAGGAAAAGCTATAGTAAACTAGTGTAGAGTGCAGTGAGCTGTGAGGCAGCACATGGGCCCGACACCAGTAATTATCGTAAATATGTACAAGTTTTTAATTACAGATTCATAAAGAAGAGTCAAAAAACGCGACGCTCTGGAAATATCGTAGGCTTTCTGGCGGGGCTACAGGGTCTTACCCACCGACACCACAGCGGAGCACCAAACTAATATATTTGCGAGGGAAAGACCGCTTGTTAGTTCATGGCACGTTAGAATCGTATATTTCCCCGAAAAAAACAGAAAATTGTAATTATATTACCTTTTTACTACACAGAAAATTATTTTGAAAGGCTTCTTCCTACCAACATGCTGTTTGGAATGTCATCAAAATTCTGGTAAAATTTACATTAGGTAAATATTAACTGTGTATTAATGCTGTGATGATGACGATGACTATAGCAAATGGAGGTGCATACATTAAAATGATGCTAATAATTATGACCAGCATTGCAAATTCATACTAAACGCATACTAAAGTAATTTAATTTAAATTATTTAAAAAATTGTATTGTAATTTTTAGATAAATATCTAATATCTAGCTTAAGGTTATATGACCTCCAAAGATTTAAACTTTTCTGGTGCGGATTACTTACGATTTTATTGCGTTTGAAACACTTTTTTTTAAACATTAAGACCTCTGCATATATATTTCCCCTCAATCAGCGCACAATTAAATGCCATGTTACTAACTACATCCTCCATTTGATAGGAAATCTTAAGCAAAACAAATCTTACGAAGCCTTCCTGTAGGATTCATTGTATTCAACTGGAACAACTTTGCAATTTTCCTAGGATATCCTCCAGGCCATGTCATATTTCTCATGTATCTGGCTCATCAATGACATCAACTGCTTTCCTTCTTGCTTCCAGACCTACAAAAAAGATTCCATTCAACGATAATGATGATTGTAAAAGCGTTCATTCTACTTATGCATGTACAATATGTAAATTTTAACAAAAACTTAATGCATTTTCCTTTTTCGAACGATAAACGACTCTAGAAAAAATTATCTGACTTAAGTAAAGACACGAAAAAGGATAAAGGCTGTAGGAAAAAATTACCATGTTAAAACTCTTGTGTTTTTGCATCAGAGAGAGGCTCATCACACAAAAGTAAACGTATATGTCCCTTGTTCTTTCTTCCTACTTCTCTTAAACTATAAACTACATCCGTAATGTACTTTGTATTACTTTTGGCTTCTCCTCTTCATCTTCTTTATTACAACTTAAAACAAGCTTTCTCTCGGCTTCACTATTGTTCCTGTTCCCGCTTAGCCTTGATGGATTTAATGGGTGAACGCTACGTACGTAATATGCATGCGTTATTATTACTGGATGAAGGGATTACCTCCAAAATATGCTGCTTTTAACAAGCATTCCAAACAAACTTTATTTTTCCTTAGAAAGCTCATTGAAACCTAAATAGGTTAAATAATGCCATTAATGTAGCTCGAATTATCCGTAACATTGATTGTGTACGTTCCCACCGCTCATTCCATAAGTTGTATTTTCTTCCAGATAAAACTACGGTCATTTGCTCATTCTACTTACCAGAGAAGCTCTAGTGACGACTCGGATGATAGTGATGCGTATGTAATGTAATACGTCCCGTTTTTGTCTCTCGTCCACACACACACAGCTCTCCTTTTGCGGCCTGAATGTGTCCGTATATCAGTCAACTAAAAAAAGGAATGTAGGTGGTGGTGGTGGTGGCGCGATGGCAAAAAAAACTTTCTTCACGAGTTTGATATAATAATAATGGCGTTAGTGAAGGAACGTTAAGAAAAAAAAGTAATATGTAAGGAGCAGCCGCGACCATGTTCTCCTCCGAACTACCAGCGCGTAGTAGTGCTTCTTTTTTGCTTAGAAAATAGCACCCCGCCGCTCCTCATCGCATCGCTAACAAATAACGTTGTTCCATATGGGCTTAAAGTAGTTAGTTTATATGCAAAAGGGAATTTGGAATGGCATCCATACGTCACATTAAACTGCCTCCTTTATTCCATTCTACTCTTCTGTAACATCACCATCATCCACTTTAGTTTTGAAGAAAAGGAAGCACAACCCTAAAGTCACAAGTAAAACGAGAGTCCTTTAACGTTTTTAATGTCATTTTCTACTCAAAAATATAAGTAAAATGGATAGAAGTGAAGTAAACCTAAAGAAAAAAGTAGTTGCGATGGTATGATGGTATGGCACTCTAACTATTTTGTCCTCCCTTTCCCTGTCTTCTGAAAACTTCATAATAATCATAATAATGTCCCATCCGTCCTCGCTCCTAGAAAGTAAGAAATGATGAGGGAGAAAGAGAGAGAACAGATAATGGGAAACAAGGAATTTGCATTTTCAAGGTGCAAACATATACACAGTCTCATCCGAATATATTATAAGGAAAGTACATATTGCAGTTCCAAAAGAATGTTTTTCTATCAATTAGAGCGACTTTAAATATGTACTATTTTTCTGCAGTCTAAAGAAAAGTTGTATTCAGACTACATATGAAGTTTAGAATTTCATCGTTCACGAAGCATACAACTTGTCTGACAGATTAGCTTCCCTCTCCAAAGAAACCAGAAAGGGGTTGAGAGATGTGAACTCTACTGCAGTGCTTAGGCTCTCTTCTATTAATAAGGAAATAGTTTTGCAAATAGTTAGAATCAGTCGCTACACTTTTCCCTTCAAACTAATTACTTGAAAGAAAGGTAGAATGGATTTCAAGGAAACATTTGTACTTTTATTTATTAAAGCAACGGTAATCAAAACTCATTTAGCTTTTCACTTCGTGTCTTTCTATCAAGGAGGGTTTCTCAATTGTTTCTCTGCTGACAACCGTAAAAAATGCAAAGAGAAAGTTTTAAAGGAAATATTTTTAATAAAGCGTTTTGCTATGCACAAAAATATTTTTCCAGATTCATCCTTCCTTCATTTAATTAATCACCTTTACTAAAAAGATTATTTACATTTTTTATCGTTTCCAATCAGGCGCATATAAAGGGGGCACAATTTAGATTATTAAATAGCCTTTGCAATCATTTTCTTTTTTTACTGTATCTTTTTCTGTAGTAATTACTACAACAATCAATTTTCACCAGCTTTCCTCTTGGCAAATTAATGTGTTTCGATTTCTCCTCGGAAATGATTTCAGTTTTATGTCCATCTATATTTTCTCCAGTGTCTTCTTCTTCCTCCCTGTTCAGCAAAAAAAATTGCTTGCAATAATAACGCCAACTACAGCAAAGTGCACAGTACTATATACGGTTTAGACTTTCACCGTCATCATCATTTTGAGCTAGACAAGCTAGCCATATAGCACACTTTCATTATATATTTTCGTTCAGGTCGTTGACAATTATTACGACTGTGACGTGACTCTTTCTACCAATTTCTTCATTACCTTTCCAAACCTTATTCCAGTGACAAAAAATAGTAAATTTTTTTATATCTTGAGAAAAAAAAACAGGCAAACTTTCTTTTCCTTTCTTTTTATTATTCCTCGGGCGGGATTTTCCCTTATTTTATTCCCTGGATTGTACGTTCTAATTACTGTAGAGGACGAGAGGATCGAGGGCGATGGGATGTTGCAGTGGCAGCACTTCGTACGTAGATCATGTGGACATGATGATCATAATGACGAACTACGACTTGGGTTCAGCAAGAAAAAAAAACAATTTCTGATTGCAAGGTGGCTTGTTACATGAACAGAGGGTACATTTCAAGATAACTCGTCAAGGAAATTTTTCTGATTTGTCCAGCTTCCTGTTCTGATCACGAACAGAGTAGGAACGTATATTATTTATGTTATCTGGGATAAATACCGGTAGACTTTAAATAGCTATACCACCTTTTTCTTAGTAAACCGGCCGGGGAAGTACTTCTTACCGCCTCAGCATTAATTTTTTTCGTAGTACTTCTAACCAACGTATTTTTCTCCTTTCTTTTTTCTTGGGAATGGGACATGGAAATGTGACAAGAAGTAAAGTCCCTCTGCTTACGTCCGTCCATGCAATGAATGATGAAGCGGAAGAAATTATCACGAAGGCAGCTCAAGCTCAGATCTAATATATATTTTTTCTGTGAGCAGGGATCATTTAAAGTCCCTGATTTTCTCCGCTGTCTCTAAAGAAAGTCCTACACTTTTACTCTTTTAATACATGTCTTAAGCAATCCCTTTTCTGCGAAAGGAACGACTTGAGTGCTCATTTTTGGCAGGACCAATGATGATGCCATATGCTTTCCTTTGCAATGCATTCATTCTCACACAGCTTTGAGCATTAAGCATAAAATATAATTTGTGGCGTATGGCACACATGCAGTAAGAGATGTTTCAAAGGAAAAGAACAGGAAGGAACGGCAGTAAAGAAGTCACTACCTATTTTCTTTGTACTTTTTGTGAACTGGACAGTCTCAACTCTTTTGGCCGAAAGACGTCCAACAACGTGTATAATATATGGGATGACGTGATGTTATATATAGCCTTCAGCTTTTCTTCAAGAGAGGAAAAAAAATTATTGTGGAAAAAGAAAGCAACTTGGTGGATATCTTTCTTAGATGGAAGAGGAAGTGTGTATCTCAGAGAGGGAAATAAAGAGTACCGTTTTACTCTTTTAGAGTTTACAGTGAGTCATTGCATTACCAAAGCCATGATTATTCTATATACCTTCCGTCCACTATAGTCCACTCCAGATTCTTTTGCAAGAATGAAGCGTAAATAAAATATAATTTAAAAAGTATACAAAGAGTCGCAATGTTTTCTCAAGATTCTTTTTCACTCTCTGGTGATCTTGATGTGATCCGAGATGCAAGAATCACATCCCTTGATCCAGCTCCAAGACAGAAGAAAAAATGAATGTTGATTGGAAGTGCAAGGAAGCAGCAGAGGGACTAAAAACTACTAAAGCCAGGAAATAAAGTACAGACGGGGAAAGTCCAGTTTTTCTTTTTACAAGGGACATGTACATAGAGCTGAGTTGACTAGTGTAAAAAAATGGTTGAAAAAGAGTAGTAGTGAATGAATAGAAATAAAGTAGAGAAAGATTGGGATTGCTTACTAAGATACACACAGTTTATGTATGGCATCATGGTTAACTAACTGCCTGTCTCAGTGGATACGTATAACTTTTATAGCATATCAGATTTTTTCTTTCTGGGAAAGTTGAAAAACTCTGGTATGTAAGAATTTTATACTTTGGAGTAACCACATAGGTATATTTTATTAGAGTTTGGTGATATGATAACGCTTGTAAATAAAATAGACAGAATCACGCAACGTCCATTGCTTCCCAGGAAAGGGATCACTTTTAAGAACTGTAAACGATTTTAAGTTGGCATAGGCATGTAAGCTTTATATCTGGGAAAGAGATGTGATGTCTTTGTAGAATATTTTGATGATGTCAGTCACAGTCAAACAGTAAGGACATAGGGAGTCCACTTACCACGTCGTTTATTTTACACTGGAAAGAGAAAAATTCTTTTTGTTTTTATTCAGGAAAATGTAGATCCTTATAAAAAAGAGTGTAGTTGTATGTATATTTATTGGCGTAATGTTTAGTTAGCTTTGGCACACTAAATCTTGTAATGGTATTTGTCTTGAAGATAAAAGATGGAATGCCGATGGTCGGTGGATGGACAAGAGAAAGTTAAACTGTGAAAGAGAGAAGCAAAAGGGATGCCATCGGGGAAAAATAAAGATGAAAGGGGAAAGTAAGTAAGGATTTGATGGACGAAGAGATTCCTTTTTTAAGTTGAGCTGGGTTCCGTATCTATTGCATCAGTGTCCCATTCCCCATATATTTCTACTAGGAGACTTGTCCGACTGACATAAATAAGGCTTTAGGGTTTGAGTCGATGCAATGCAAGATGACCAACTCTTCCCACCGTTAGGTTTGCCACGTGGATACCTGCCCCCTCCTATTTGTCCCCAAAAGTTTTCCTCACTTAACTAACGGTGAATGTTAATTTACTGTGGGGAAATTAATCAGTGTTTCGAATTGATCAGTAGACATTGTGACTTGCTCATTTCGAAGTCGTCCAAAGGCGTCGAATGAATATTAGAGCCAATGCCTGAGGCTTTAACTGTTTGGGGGAGCCGACCAAGGGGCAGAAGTGAGTTCGCCGTTATCGAGCAAGTGAAACATGGAGTGACGTGGAAGAGGTCTTATTTATGTTTGGTCCTAAAGTGAGCATTGTTGCTTCTCTAATGGAACAAGACAGGCATATAAGGAGATCTTCTCTTACATTCTGACAGAATGTTCCTACTTCACTCTCTATCTTGACTTTTGTCTTTAAGAAGAATACGATTCCTATATGAATTGTCCTTTTTAAAGCGTGTTTTCGCCTCGTTGAAGTATAATATGGGTGTTTGCTCCTACAGAGCAAAGTATAAGGGATGTGAGATAGTTTTGGGATAAGCAAATTTACGACGGATATTTTGAATGTTTATTGCTTAAGGGGGAGGACTATGGTCATTTAAACCTAGTCATTTTAGATAAGAACAAAATTTAAAGGTTTTCAATTATGTAATCCAATCACATTCACCAGATTTAAACACAAAATATATTTCAGGAAAGGAACACAGGCTTTCATATTATTTAGCTGGGGTAACAAAAGAATTATATTAACAAAGTCAATTTTACTAACCATATTTTTAATCATTTTCCAAAAACTCCTTCTGGTGTAACTAAGCATTTAAACTTTCTGTCTAGTCCCATTCATTTTTTCCTCCATTTTCAATTTAATATTCTAACTTCCATCTATTACCCTCCCACCTTAAAAATCTAATCACGACATTCTCCTCCAATTTATTTATCCCATAGATCTTACTTACGAGCACCATAAAGCAATCCACGCCAAGCGATCCAAAAACAAAATCAGATTTAGAAAGGAATACGACAAAAATCCTATTTATCTGTCTCTCTATTCCTACATTTCCAAATCCATCCATCTAAAAGTGTACATACTGTAGAACATCCTCTTTTAGAAAATCTCCTCATAGTTCGACATTACATCTAATAGAATTATACTTTCACCGTCGTCATCTCCTTCTTCCCTCTCTCTCGTTGCTACCGTCTCCAACTCCAATCCACATAAAAATATACATAACGAAAAAAGAAATTAAAAGACGTAGTAAAAACGCGCTACTGCCTTTGAAACGAGGAAGAGGCAGTTTTTGCAGTAATTTTAAGTAATAAAATACAAGGCTGTTCTCTCTCTTCACAGAAAAAATTTACGTTTAGGAGAGTAAAACGATCTTCTCTACTCTTCTACGATCCGAAAGGGCGTCGTCGTCGCTCAATCGTGCAAAGCAATTCTGTCAAGATCATGATTGACGGGATGGGAAAGAGATGCAAATAAGGAGCAGTTAAAACTCAGTCTTTTCCCTGACTCAGGCAATTTCCAAGTTTCCAAGAGAACTATGCCCTGTGCATGCATACATCCTATTTCTCTCCCAAAATCTCAAGCAAAAGTCTTTCCCGTTTTGTTTGCTTTTTCTATAGCTCCTGCTTGTATCAAGCTAAACTCAACATAATCGTCATCATCCCAAAAAAAATCTTTCTTTTTGGAAGATATCATAGCAGAAAAAAAGCTGTTGATGATCATCCCATCACGATCCTAGTTTGTCCTAAAAACAAAAAATTTTCACATTGAACACCATCATTCCACTTTTACCCGAGCTTTCCCACTCATTTCCTATGTAAAAGGCGATGGGATAAACACAAAATTTTCTGCTTTAATTTTATGCTTTCTTTTTCTACGGAAAGTGCTTCTTGTGTGTCGTAGTCGTAATCAGTCTCTTCAATTTTTTTTGGAAATGCTTTTCTATGAAGTCTATATCCATATGATGGGTTCACATCAGATTCAACTTGTGTTACTTTTGGTGGAATGTATATATTCGAGAAGGTATAGCTTCTATCATGAACATCAACATGCTCATTTTTTCATCCAAATTGTAGAGGAGGTCGCTAGGAAAAACACGATGAGCATACATATCTCCAATAAAATGGATTAAATGTAGCAGGGAAAAAGCAATTAAAAGTTGGCTTTATTGTTGCGCTTTAGATATATTTTGGACTAAGACAAGGCATAAAAAAAGTTATTTAAGCATTATTATATTTTCTCCCCTCTTCCAAAATGTGTTTTTTCCTGAGACAAGGTAGGAAAAGTTTGTAAAGAGATATGAAGTCGAAATCAACATTATTCCTTGAAACGGAATCTATCCGAAAACGTAGTCACTCAACACGGCAACTGTATAACCCCTCACATACCTTATTTTCCCCAAGTGTAATGGAATCCTTCAAGGGTGAATCAATGTCACGATATAATCATTATGCAACTGCTTGTGCCTCCCGTAGATGCTGATGTGATTAATAAAAGTGTACTAATAGCAATAATAAAAGGCATTTTGTAAGCCCATCAGACACATTCATAGTTTCATCTCGTATAATTTGCTTCGTAAAACAGTTCAAAATGCCCCATATTAAATATACTCTGAAGGGAAGGATATCATAAAGAGGCATTTTAATATACATGCTTAATATATGTAACTCTCGTGAGTCATCAGGAGCATCTGATCACACACCTGCATCATCACCTTTTCCCTAGAAGAGGATTAGTCGAAATGATGGAAAGCTCACAAAACGTTGTTCTCAGATGTTCCTTTAGTAGTTTTAATCTCAAATCAATTTGATTTGACACTATAAAAAGTATAATATTCATGGTGATGGGAAGGCTGACAATTTCAAAGGACACTGCTGACTTTGCTGACATGTGAAAAGGAATCTGGATATTAATTCCTAAATGAGATGGTAAAGTGAATGAATGATGAAAATGAGTGAAGATGAGAAATCCTGCCAAGAAATATTCTTCTTTTGGTAATTTCCGTCATCAAAAAAATTATGATGAAAGTGACGATAAAGACAAGCGCTTTCTTTTTTTGGTTATTGCTTCGCTTGACAAAAATACGGAGAGACGAAGGAAACGATCATTTGATCTTTTCTGGTTGATCCCTACAGGAAAAGTTGTTAACTGGGTATGCATCTGCATCCTAGCAATCCATCCAGTATAAAAAAACTAGTAATAATAATATCATTTGAGTCAGGCTTCATTCCGTAAGCATTTCTTTCCCTTTTCTTCCTGTCTCATTTCAGATTTTAATGTGATCCGTAAGTATTGTGGAATGACGTGGATAGTGTCGATTGCCGATATTTCTTTAAGCAGCAGAGGGACTTGGTGCAAGACGATATAAGGATATTGATGGGATTGGTATATGGTTCCAAATGAAAAAAGTCTTTGTCGTGTGTGTGCGTCTCGTGTGTGTATTGGCTTTTTCAAGAAGAAAATACATATCAGCAGCGTCATTCCAGTCATCATCATCGTCATCTTTTAAAACGGGGAAAAAATGTATAGATGTAGGAATCATACGAGTGAATCCCATATAGTGTACCTTTTTAACGGCTGCGGCGTTTACATTAGATATTTTTGTGCTCCTGGTGCAGTAGTAGCGGTGGTGGTGTGTGCTCTTCTGGTTGTTGGGATATGAGATAGCAGTAAATCAGTGGATAATTACACAGTGACCGAATCAGAGAGAGAAAGGAGCTCTTCTTCTAGCTTTCGTTTCGTATTTTTCCAGTCAGCATAATACTCTCTGCCGTTTATAGAAAAGTTTTTTTTTCGGGCTGCTTTGCAAAGGCAGTAAGGCCCAGATGTCAAGTCGTTCCGGATGACATTTTTACGAGGACTGATGAGTCCCCTCGATGGGTTACGTGAGGAACCTTAATGTCTTGTGACTGACAGTACCATGCATTCAAATGGCTTGCTTTACTCTCTCTCATCTTCTTCTCGATTCCATCTATAGAAAATGGAGAAAAAAGGAGAAAGAGAGGGAAGCTTTAGCCCCATTTTCCCATTTTCAT
Organism: Lepidocyrtinus dapeste; assembly: GCA_036850885.1. Taxonomy (NCBI): domain Eukaryota; kingdom Metazoa; phylum Arthropoda; class Collembola; order Entomobryomorpha; family Entomobryidae; genus Lepidocyrtinus; species Lepidocyrtinus dapeste. Next base: position 15,685 of record JAANSQ010001197.1, read on the forward strand.
CTGGGCTTCTGAACGAATAAGAGAGAATTGGAATAGGAAAGAAAACTGACGATCTTCTATGAGACTATGAGACTTTTCTGACGAAGAAAACGAGTGATACATATTTTTGGATGGGAGAAGAAAGAGAAGGAACGCATCATACCAAACACAAAGCTTCACTTACATTTTTAACAATACATACATCTATCTTTCAAAGGTAAAAGTTGTTTTAAGGTAATATAAACATTGCATTTTCTAATAGCGTCAGGCGGTTAGGCTAAAACGCAAATTATTATAATAGATTTGAAAAACATATGCAGACGTACTAACGTAGCACCCACATATCGTTCTGCATTGAAAACCACAACACCATACATAATTTCATTATCGTCGTCGAAATACGTAAACTAAAAAATAAAATATTTCTTCATGTCAATTATCTTGCTGTTAATACTAGCTCAAAATATATTCGGGCTGTAAAATCGAGATTTTTCAAGATTTTCAAAATAAGAATGATTTGTGCTCAATAATAACTGCGACACATCCTTACTTACGCAGATCTTTCTTTTA
>JAANSQ010001198.1:0-16227 GCA_036850885.1 Lepidocyrtinus dapeste
AATCTAATTTTCATTCGGAAGGTAATCCAAAACATACTTGTCAGCTTTTTACCCGAGAAAGTTAAATGCTATAGTTTCTCAAGTGCACGTTGAGACGTTATTCTTTCCCGACCGCATCCTGTATATTTTCTTATCTCTGCACAAAAATTTAAGATGAATGAGCAAAGTAAAGTAGAAATTAACCCAGAATGCTGATGTAAAGCCATTTGTAGTGAAGCACTTAAAGTGACTTAATGTAAGGAGGAGCTTTCTCTGTTTAACTTTTCATTTTAAATGATAACGATAATGGCAATTACCAGGAAATATATCTGTATGCATTAAACATTTTATTTTGCCTTATCTGACAAGAAAAGAGGGCTCGGACTGAGTATCTTAATCCCTCGCCAATTCATTCCAGTCTCCATGACTTTAGCTAAAGCGACATTGCGAGAGAAAGATACCACATCCCGTTTGGTTTACGAGGGCTCCTGTAAATAAAAACCTGGAATATATGATAAAAGCAAAAGCTTTCCCCTAAGTTTCCAGGGAAAGCTTGGTCTACCTTGAAAAAAGCTAAAAGTACTATTTGCCTTTATTCTCTTACATGAATCATGTAATGTTATAGTTTCATGAAGCAAACCTCTTTTAAAGGTGTAGCCAAGTCCTTCCCATTCTTTTTGTAAATCACTAGTCTCTTAGCTCTCAACGTTCTAGACATTTATTTGAAGTGAAAGTTTAACTCCTGCAGCATTTTTAGAACAGCAGTAGCCTCCATTTCTTCTAGATACCAAGCACCTTATGTGTTTTAAGTCCACTTAATCCTCAAAAAGAGAAGGGGCTTTGGCACACTTACGTTGCACAAAGAAAATGCTAGAATTTCTCTATGGTCATGTTTCAAAAAGCCATGGAAAATACAAATAATAGGCAATACGCCAGTAATAATCACGTTTATAAGTAAACAAGCTTAAAGCACAATTTTCTGGTGCATTACAGAAAAAGAGAACCTCAGGCAAACTTTTTTACTCATATCTTTTCTGATAAAATCGTTTTAATCCTAACCTAATGGAAAGAACTTGGGAAGAGTGATTTGCCGCAGTTCTCAGTTTGAATGCTGTCATGTTTTACAAAGCAGACCTATATGTATCCTACTAATTCAGATATTTCCACGTTCCGTGAAAAAGTCAAATAATATATGCTAATATTACTATAACTCAAGTGACTATACTATGTATGCGTGAATGATTGCCTCATTTACGATACCTTCTAGGGAATAATTTTGGGAGAGAGGCTACATTTTCTATTTTATGTTGCTTATTGAACAAACAAGCCATGTGAAGACTCTTCAGATACGCGTATTACGTTTGATGAGAATGATATGATAGACAAGCGAAGTAGCGGTTACGTACAAATGCTTCTATCTGCTTGATTTCAACTTTCATCATTTTCACTAATGCACAAGCATATATGGAAAGTATGTTTTTGCTTCAAAGAATTGGTAAGTGGGAGTCGGAAGTTGTTTTCAAATGAAGATGATGCAAACCTTTGCGATGGTTTGACTTTCTCTTATTAGTTGATTCGGTTAGACCGGTCCTTTTATTATAATGAAAGGTTTTTTGTCGAATAGAATTTCGTACCGATACAGCTAGATATTCAGAAAGGACTACATATACTTTTACAGAAAATTATGAAGTTTATGAGTCACTCGGTAGCTTCATTTGCCTACAGAAAAGGTTCTCATTGTTTATCCTTCTGTGCCGAATTAGTATTCATATGTTAGTTCGTGGTAAAACTATAAAACTATAAAAGCTCTGTTATGAATTTCTTTGGTCATGCAAGGCTTTACCATGGCTCGAAGATCACAGAGAGTTTAGAGATGAAAGAGAAAGTAGTGAGTTTATAAAGTTTAGCAATAAGTTTATTCATGCATACTGTTTATATTATGGATAAAGAATTTTTCACGCAAAAAATGATAAAAGAAAAGCAGAGGGAAGTAGGAATATTTAGAATATTTTGAATATGACGTGTTTCCTTTGAGACTTACACTGGAAGCAATAAGTTGATCTCGCGTGACTTTGGCAATCGTTGGGAAGCTTTCAGCGTAAATTTGAACTAGGCTCACCATCAGTGCTGAGGCTCCACAGTATCCTGCACACTGCATTACGTAAATTCCAATCACCTGTGTCAGAAAATGATAGACAGATAAAGATTACTTTAACATGTATCTCGTTTCGTTCTTACTCCAAATTCATTTTCTACCCAAAAAGCCTAGATATTTAATGGTGAGCAAGGTAATACTCCAAAGAGAAAATATTGGACTAAATATGGGGAGCAAGTGGTGTGTGGGATGAGTAAATTATTCCCAACGAATATGCAAAGCTCCACATATGGTCCCTAACCATTCATGTGTAACTTCCATACAGTCTCTATTCTAAACGTAAAGCGAACTGTCAACAAGAATTTTATTGTTGGACTCGTATTCCAGAAAAGTGACACATGGGAAAAGTTTAGTGTTAGGGCATAAGAAAGCAATTAGTTTAATTAAAAACAAAACGGTTTCTCTAGCCGACCTAGTTCTCGCTGCTTCATTATTCGCCAGTTTACGTAGTTTTTGGTACTCATTTCTGTGCCACCTTGCACCAGCACCAAAACTTCAGTTATGTGATGTGTGTCCTCATAGACTTCATACGTATTCATTAGATGAATTCATTTAGGAATATCTGGCAAACATTCTTAAGCTTTCAGAACTAATGTTCATTTTTATTTGGGCAAGTCATGGAAGGCACAAAAAGCTTCTAAAGTTGCCTCTTTTCCTTTCACTTTGAGTGAATTACATTTTTTCCATTGTTTTTCTTTCCAAAGATTCCGACATCGTAGGAAGTTGGGGAGAAGCGAGAGAACAACAGTAAATTTCGTAGGTATCAAAGGTTTCCAAGATTGGCAGAAACGAGCATGTTTTAGTAATGAGGGGAGCGTACATCAAGAGACCTTAAAAGTAATAATAAAAAAACTTACCCATTTGTGGTAGTGAACTGGAAAGGCGTGGTACAAAAGAGATATGTCAAGGAAGAGCAGTAGAGCAGTGACAAGACAACTGAATAAAATGATGAAGAGCATGAGGCGTATTCGACCTACGTAAGGAAGCATAAATAGCCCGTATTTTGCGGTACCGGCGTACAATAAGCAGCAAAGGCTGACTGCTGAAGCCACCTGAAAAACAATACAAGACAAAATTGATCACACAGAGAAAACCGTAGGCATACTAGTATTTAATTATTTACCGACATGGAATCATCTAACAGTAACGTAAACACACTCGAAAAGTGTTTTATGACTAGGAAATAATTACTTTAATATACTTTCACAAAATCAATTTGCGCTTGGAGAGTATAGCTGTGACTTTGCGTGTAAAATATGTATACTTAATGTATTAATAAAATTGGCTCGATAAAAGTGTCTTGGTACGGGGAAACTTGATACTACTAATTACATCTGCTTTCACAATAATGTTTACCTTGCTCAACAACTAATTAACCAGATTGTGTTATAGAAGGTTGTTTTCTGTGAAGAGAAAGTTTTGCAAGAACGTAACATTATGCGCACTCTACAGACTACATTTTCCTCCACCTCACACCGTATTAGCAATAACTTCTCCAGTTGTCAACCTTATACTCAGTGAAAGTAATAGAAAAAAGTGGGAGACAATAGAAAGGGAAAAAAGCTTTGGTCTCTTTCGCTCTTTATCTGGCTAGAATATTCAATGTAATGTTCCTCGAGTGTGACATTAGAGCCGTCAGCGTCAATTGTTTACAGAGCTTGACTTCTTCCTTCCTTGTAAAATACCATTTATTTTTGCATTTTAAGTAAGGACTGTCTCCATCAGTAGAAAATCCAGAATCCGGAGTAGACAATCTGAAAAAAAAAGATCTTTGCTACCGGATAAAGCAAGTATTGCAGGCTAATGGGTCTTTAATGGAAATTTTCAACTCCCTAAAGTATCAAACGCGCGTGCTTTTTATCAGTTTGTATAACAGATATCGACCCAAGTTAGAAAAATCAAATAAAACTCTGCAGATGTGAGTAAAAGGTAATAAAATGTATAAAAAACACTTCATGACAAGGTGGTCACTTTAATCACTTTTCCCCAAAAAATATAAATCTGAATTGGAGAGAGGGAGAGTAATATTGTTGGATATCGTATCTTCGTGAGGCAAAACATTTAAGCTACTTGACTATACACTCTTGGAATACTCTAGATATTTTTTCACTTTTCCTCTTCTATATACTTGAACAAGAAAGCCCATTATTTAAAAAACAGCTTAAGGCTGTACTTGTATTTTCTAAACTGAACAAAAAAGGAAGGAGAAAATAAGCATCAGATTGAATCATAAACAGCTGCACCTTTCTCAGACCAGACGGATATGAAAGTTTCGGGTATTTATATTCAATCTAGACATTACTATAGTGTAAGGGTTTCTTTTCCAGTAGTGGCTCTATGATATTACTTGGTTTTCATACGTGGAGAAAGAGTGGTGCATGGTGGCATCAATTTCAATGAATGCTCAAGACACTTTTATTATTTCGTGCAGAAGGAAACCAACTTGTTTTGACGTTTATTGCGGAATATGAACTGAACCTTTTTGGTAGTATGTGGCAAGAGAGGATTAAGAAACCAACATTATTCAGCCTTTTAATGCATTATGTATTCCAGGAAATTGTATCTGTACATTTGTACTCTAAATATTTGGACCGGGTGCAAAATGATTATTCCGGGTGTATCTTAAATGAATTCTTACTTTTAGTCTTTCAACGTTTTTCCTCACCAGGTTTTGTAAACTTTATGTATCATGAATAAATTTCTTGTCAATAAGATCGTTTTTATGTTTATTTGGTTATTCATCGGAGTCTTTCCTGTGAGACGGTTGCATTTAGAAAAAAAGGTGGAATCTTTTTTATGGCTTATGTGTCCATAAATGTAATCTCTGGTCTTTGTGTTGCCAACGTAAAAGGATTTAAAAGGAAATACGCGGTCAAAATGAATCCTCATGGATACGGACCGAAAATCTTTGACGGAGAAAACAAGACATTCATTTACACAAATGGGGGGTCGCTGGAGCAAAACCTAATCTATCTTGTACGACAGTATACGAATGAAGAAATAGTACAGGAAACTTGGTAAAATCCTTCCCCAAGGTTATTTTGACCTCCCCTACACAATCAGTCTACACAATGAATCAAGCTTAAATGATAATTACGTACAAGAAAAAGTAACCTACCAGGAACACAATTCTAAGTATCCCTATAGGGGTCTTCAAGTGGCTGGTATCACAATACAGGGAAACAGGTCCTCCAATGCGAGGTCCGGGATCCTCCATCTAAAAAACAAACATTTTACTTCCAATATGTTCCACAGTTTCAGTTCGACCTTAATGAAACCCTTATCTCATTAAAGTTTCGCTTCCTAGGGAAGATCAGTGCGAATCATATTGAAGCTCAATGAAAGCATTTATCATTTACCTTAGTAATTAGTGTCATTATCATGCATGCTTAGCCTTTATTTTTAATCTTCCTGTTGCTAAAGAAACATAACAAATACGAATATACTTGCAAATCATAATAAGGCTTTTAAGGGATAAAGTCTCGTAAACCATCATTCATACATAATTACATCAATTACGGCAGCTAATCATTTTGTCTCGTTCTCTTTGAAGGTAAACAGTACTAATGAGATCTTTGCAAGTCAATATAAAGTCAACTGGAGAACAGCTGTGAAAAGTTAGTAAATGTAATAGCAAAACTGAACAAAAGCAGTAATGTCAATGGAACATGGCAAATTGTCAAATAAAGTGAAGCTTATTATTATCCCCACTCTTTTGTCTGCAGGGACCATACATTGCAATTAAAGCGAATTACATACATACGTGAAAGGACAGAGTGAGGTAAGATGTTAATTAGAGCATAATTAGTAGTTTGAGTGTGTGCAAGCTGAAAACGGTAAATAAACCAGATTACATTTCACCAGGGGTTTTCTTTCCATTTATAGCCGTAATAATGAAAAGGAGGACAGCTGCTCTACAACTAATTAAAATGGTACTTTTCAGTAGGTTTGTTTATGCCCTTTTACAATGGTTTTGTTAAAGAAGAGTGCCTTAGCTAACGTATTAATATGACCAGACAAGTTTTTTTATTAGATGTTAATATGAATTATGTGATATAAAACTCCACAACACAATTACCTATTTTAGCGTTTTCCAAGGATAACGTTTTCAATAAAAAATCCAAATTAAATCTGTGTAAACTTGGTCTAGTACTAGTAAAAATAAATTCACTAATTGAAAGCGGTTAAATGTACCTACGATTTTAGAAACCATAAAAATTAAGTATCTTTTCCAACTGTTTCTTATTATTTTAGGCAAAAAATTGAATGATATAAAAATGTTATTTTTGTGTAGCATATCTAGCAAGACTTGTTTTGTAGGATGTTGTTTTTTTTTAGATTGGAGCACTGACTGTGTTGTTGTGGTAAAGGGCATGTGAATCCCAAGAGTGGACGGAAGTGCGGGAGTCACAAGTCATATCGTACTCGTATGGCAGCCGGGAGACGGAGCCGTCGATTTCAAAGTCTTGCAGATCATCTGTATGAACACTGACAGGTTCGAGGTCACGAATCTCATCCAAAAGAGCGTCAATCTCGTCTGTAGCGTACAGATCTGACACTGAGTTTATATATCGAGCTGAAGCGCTGGCACTTGACTTTACACTCTGCTTTTCACTGACACTCAGCTGCTCTTTACTCCAGTCTCTAGGAACCCCACACTTGGACGGCATTGTCCTTTGTCTTGGCCAGCAACAACAACATCAATAGAAGAAGCAGTTGTTGCACTATAATCATGCCTCTTCCAAGCAACACTTTTCTCAACTTTCACCGCCTTTTCTGGAAATACATTGATGTCTGTTAATGAAAGCACTTTCACCACAACTATAATTTCAGTTTCGGAGAAAGCTATAGAAGAACTATGAGGATTAGAGTATTGTACATCAACTGAATTGAACTCTGTTGATCCACTTTCTTCTTCACGGCTCTGTACAAGCTCACTGTCTTCCACTGCATCAAACTTATTTCTCAAAGAGATTGGCAGAGATGATCGCTCCAAGTTCTGAGAACAACATACAAGCCTATTTTCTCTCAACTGTTCTACTAATCCCACATGCTTGGGTAAAGTGACAAGTAAGAAAAGAAGCACACATATAATATAATGAGCCTCTATACAATCCAAATCCCTTTGTTCAAAACAGCTCTTCTCAGAATCAGCAACTGTCACCAAATGATTATTTCCAAAACTGAATAGTTTTTCTCGTGCCAAAAAATTTGACTGAATATGAATAATTTCCTTGAGTGGAGAAAGTTTATAAAAATTTATAGCTCGTGTGGAAAATTTTTCTTTAAAATGTCCATTCACAACTGTTTCACCGCAAGGAAATATTTTTGAGGGAACGCCGTCCGGTAGACAACATGAGACACCACAATATCTTCTACTAGCAAGTCCAACGACCCATCGTCCACTGCCACTTTTTTTGGTTGATACGGAGGGATAGCGCACGCTGCTTGCACCAGCACCAACACACAAGAAAGCACTGTTCAACTTACTTTCTCCAGCCGGAGAGCAACACGAACACCAGTGGAAACTTTCTAGTTGAGATTCATCAATAAATAGGCAGACACTGCAAGGGCGACCACGATGATGATTGTTTGGTTGTCTAGAGCTAGCGCTACTACAATTTTTCTCACTACTACTGGTCCAACGTTCCGTACACGAATGCGAAAAAATACTCATCTTTTATTCTCACAACTCTCATACTAGCAAATAAAGACGGGCTCTAAAAATTCAAGGCCCTTAAGTTAAGACAATATGTACCAGTCATTTTGTTATATCTTCCCCGCATTACATACTCCAAGAAAACAAGAGCCCATTTACTAGACCTTCATTTCTTGGGTATTTCATTCCGTAAAATGGGAATGCCCATGGAGCGATCCATATATTACACCATTTAGCCATTCTTTTCTGGTTTCCTTACTTAATAATGTATGCGTATTGGCCATTGTCTAAAAAGCTTACATTCTCTTTACCGATCCCAGCCTCCCGCTTTATTCAAAGTCATAAAAATGATGATGATGGTGTATTAGCGGTGGTGAAGCGATTCGCACGAAACGACAATGAGTGGATTTTACTAGGAAGACTACCGGCATCGCTGCGGGGGCTTCTTGCTCTCTGCTTAATTGCAATCCATATAGTTTATCTTCAACCGGATGATACCTTTTAATTGCGATATCCTCTTAAGTGGAAAAGGGAAGTGACAGTTATTCCTATTAGGCTATAAACTACAGGTACAAGCTTCTTTTGGTGGGATCACCTTCTTATCTAGCTTTCTTCAGTGCATATCAAGAATAATGAGTTTTTCACTTTAGCTCACTCATTAAGAAAATGCATTAAGGCTTCAGATGCTCCCGGCAAAAGTGCGTAGCCATGATCGTTACAACGTATTGTCCTGCGTAAGTACTCTAGAAAACTAGAGTCCAGCACACACTCTAATATGATGTCTGTAGTTTATGCCATTATGCCTACTTCAATATTTCACATTTTAGGGAGACAGACATCACTTGAAACATTAAGAGCGCTTAAGCTTCCATGACTTTGACTTCCTTGGTATTTTGTATAAGCAGCGGTTTCAGCTCTTTCCGAATCAGAATGAACCGGGAAAATCACTTAGACTTGCCATACCAAAAACACATCCACTTGCCATATTTTCATACCTCCTCATATTCGTTGACAAACAACTAGATTAAACTGGAATTTACTTTCTCGTCTCCAACTTCACCCAACAGAAAAAAGTTTTCAAGACAAACTGTAATTAAGATAGCATTGCAGTATCGTTATCGTTGCACATTCAGTCACGAACTCACTTAAAACTCACTTTTTACCTTGAACCGGCACCCTAATATTGAAATGTAATAATAGTTCTTGAGCAAAATGAATTAATACTATTTGATTTAAGAAACCTAGAGATTTCTCCAATATTGGCTGCTTTATATCGGCCTAAGTATAGAAAGCCGACACGAAGGTTGATTCGTTGATTCCCATTCAGCACTACACTTTATTACACCGTTTTCACCTTATACCCCAGCAATAAATATATAAAGTAAAACACAGCAGGGGAAAATTGCTTTCTCAAGGAATTTCAGTTTATGTTTTAATGTTTTCTTCCATTGAGTACTGTGTGAAAGTGTATGACAAGAGTGCACTTATTTCTACTAGTAAACTAACTCTACAATTTTACAACTTACGAGCTGAATACATTGTCCATACTATTATTTCTTAAAGACCTAACTTGGGACACAACAACAGCTAATAATATTACGTAAAAAAGCTATACATAATCTGCTATACGCTATGTAGAGAACCATGCCGGACCCCACACACTCTCTCTCTCTTTTCATTTTTCTCTTGGCAATGTCCTGATGGAATCCATTGTATATTATCGTAGCAGTGGTTGTTCTAAGTGGTCTGAGAGTGACTGAGCTTGAGAGAGGAGCTGGGCAAGTGAGAGAGAATTGGTGAGACACACATTTTTACTTTCCTTCCCTTTTGCTCTCCAGTAACATTATATCCATTCTCCGTAATAAGGTTAATACACACACTGTAAGAGAGAGAGAGGCAAGAGTGAAGAGAGAGAGTTAGAGGAACATAGTGGTCGTAATACTTTCACATCACATGATGCTGTCGGGAGAGAGAGAGAGAGGCAGAGATAGCTGTCTACACATTGGAAACTACTTTCCCCTCTGTAATATTAATACAAAAATATGTGTCTACCCGTGTATCACGCTTCTCTTACTCTTTCCACTTTTTTCCAGTAACACAGCCTCAGCATAAACTAAAGTCCAGTTAAACGCTATATGCTTTAAAGGGGGGAAATTATGAAATCTGGGAAAGATTTGAATCTCTTTAGTTTCTAGTTTCTATGGCTATGCATACATTTATGTAAAGGACAACAATATATGGAGTCCCATTCACTAAAACTGAATCTCCATAATATTATCTCTTTGGTACAGAGAAAGGGCTTATATTTCCTACTTGGAGTAGTCATACAACCACATTTATTTTGTCAGTTTTGAAGCAGCATCTTGGATACTATGTTCATATTTTTGGGTGATGCATGAGCGTAAATCTGTAGTAATAGTATATCCCATATCCGGAGAATACAGCGAAAAGGCAGTACATCTACAAATGGAAATTTGCTTTTCGGCTCCCCTTCTTGTTAAATCATGGGCAGAATAATAGTGAAGTGTAAGCAATGTAACACAAAGATGTATTTTTTATATAAAGTAGAGGCCATAAGTTAGGCACGTAATATACATTGGAAAGTAATGTCAGCAGCCAAGCAGTAGCAGCACACCATCAAAAACCGCTGCACCGGCAGTGCAGACACCAGAGAGGAAAAGCTAGTGTGCCTTGAAGAAAGTAGCGGGTAGTAAGGAGCAGAAGAAACAGCAACGCCGGAATAGTAACATGCATGCTTGTGCATGGAACAACTTGAGGGAAAACAAATATTGGGAAAGCGTTAAAATTTTGCTAGATTACTCGATTTAGAAGTTGGGAAGTTGTAATAGTGAATGAATGAATATATCACTGTTTCCTTGTAAAGCCTTAAGGAAGAAAAAAATGTGCAAGAGTTTAGATAAGTAAATGGATGACGATATCGATGATTCTGTACTTACAAGGAGAGTATTGTCCTCCGGAATTTTATTCCTTAGAAGATAATGTTGATTCTGGGAAGAACCTATTGTTTAAAATGTATGTAACGTGTTCAGTCTCTCTTTTCTCTTTGATGATACAACCAAACCACCCACTTCACTCCGATGCGCGATAATACACAAATTTTCTTGTCTTGAGTGTGTCGAAGGAAGGGAGACCGAGATAGCACGCGAGGAAAGAGAAGGCTTTAAGATATCTTTTTTCAGGTTGTTTCGAGTTGACGGAGATAGCGTAGAAACGATTACACTCTATTGTTAGACACACGCTAAAGTGTTACTATATTTATTTGGCGATGGTATCAATCCACCCAAATCTCCTAGACTCCCCTCAAAACACTTACTTTAACTTATGATATTGAAGGAATAACGTTAAAACCCGGTGGCTGTATGGAATGTACAGATTTTCCTCTAGAGTTTTCAAGTTTCATTTTACTGTAGTTTTTAAACTGGAAATAGATCTGTTGATGGTAACAAGCATAGAGTATCAATTTGAAAGCTTAACTCATTTTTGATTCCGACACAAAATCTTTCTCGAAAATTTTCCTTTCTGTAACACTTGGAAATCTTTATTGCAAAAGTCCGAGACATTTTGGAGGGAACAAAAAATGGAAAAATCCTCTCAAAAGCATATGGCTTGGGGAGAATTACGTGTACACTTTAGAAATGATAACTGTCATGGAGAAACAGTTGGTGTCCTACTTTCCATAGTAACTAAAACTATAAATTAATTTGATACTATTTACGAACAAAAAATATTAAAAATTTTGCTTTTAATTTGTCGAGGACATAATGTACATTGTGTCAGTCCATCTGGGCTTTGGTAGTAAACTGTTTTACTATACATATGGCTTGGGGAGAATTACGTGTACACTTTAGAAATGATAACTGTCATGGTGAAACAGTTGGTGTCCTACTTTTCATCCAAACTAAAACAATAAATTAATTTGATACTATTTACGAATAAAAAATATTAGAAATTTTGCTTTTAATTTGTCGAGGACATAATGTATATTGTGTCAGTCCATCTGGGCTTTGGTAGTAAACTGTTTTACTATGCCAGCTTGCGAGCAGTATTAAAAGTATAAATACCAAAGTTTTAAATGAGTCAGTGAAATCCCATACCCATTAAGCTTTAGCATGTACCTCTGGAAAAGACCCTTTCATATTTTTGTCGGCTCAGATTTTTTTTCCATGACAATGACGAGGGAGAAACAGGAACCTTCTAAGCTTTTCCTGCAAAAAAGGTTCAATGAAATGGGCAAATATGGAAAATGTTGCTTTTGGTGAATAAAGCACTGTAACTTCATAATCCAAAGGTAGACTCTAAAGAAGAGGTATACGAACGCAATAAAAAGACCTCATGACTCTTTTTCGCTCCTCAGTAACAATGTTTTAATAATATTAATAGTTTACCCATGTGAATGCACAAAGGCAGCGACTTATTGCTAAGGCACGGATGATTTTTTTCTGTAAAGCCATGTGGTCTCGTATAGGTTCCTATTTGCCTATTTACTGTACAGACATTTTGTCTGAGATTTTGCCAAGCTCCAAAGAGTACACAAGGATTTTCTATACGACTTTTCTTGAGCTTTAAAAAATTCCAGTAGATGAGAAACAAGAGGGTCATGGAAAAAGAAGCATAGATGCATGCATAACTTTTTTTCATTTTTGGATTAACAAAGAAATGTTCTGCAGAGCATGTAAAAGATCGCAGGAAATTTGTTCAAAGTGCCGTATTACTTTCAATGAGAATACTTTGCCGTGATATGAAATAAAAGGGGTTGCCGCGAGTCTTAAATAAAAGGAGAATGAAAAGGTTTTCATTGTTGATAATTTTTTTTAGCATACTTGCCGTATATATATTCACAATATTAACTATGAAGAGGGGAGACCCCGAATATGTGAATCGACCCGAATCCCACCGACCAGACTACGTTTGGATCGATGATGGGAAGGCTAGCGTGCATTCAAATTATTCTAGCCTACAGACCATTGTTGATACGTAGGTTATACGCATTTTCCAGAGAAAATAATGCCCGCATGAGGGTTCACTATTTTTCCTTTTGTGTTTCGATTAGTAATAGAGTACATGCATTCGTGCTTTTTGCATGCATCTCTAACCATTTTATCCGAAGGAATATTGCACCACATTTTGTTTTCTATGTCAGTAAGTGAGGCATCCCATCAAAAATGTATATAGTGTGTTTCGGCTGGGACTAATGAATACAAGAAATGGTTATCTCAGCTTCACTCAGCCTCAGCCCAAACTGTGCGTTTCCCCTATTTTATTTGATGTGGAGTCTTAGGGGAGAATTATTCCGGAAAGGTTTATTGGACAGACCTCTACAAACGTACATGCACCATATCTAGATTTTTGCATATACTCACTTTACTTTGATTTGTGAGTAGCTAAAGATGCAGCAGTTTATTATCATCGTATCATCATAATACGATCCTATCAAAATTTATGTTTTCCTTTTCTTCTCCGGTTTCGTCATCACAAGTAAGAACGTGGGGCTTCCTTTTAACGAGCTATGTTATTATTACTCAATTTTTTCATTGCAACAGAGCTTTCTCTTCTTGGTAAGAAGAACCAAAGAGGTTTTATTTGCTGACTGAGGTTATATTCTATGAAAAAAATGATTTCTTGAGTCTTGAGTAGAATTTTATATAACGTAAAATCCAAACGCTTCCCACTGGCGGAGGAAAGCATTTTCTTTCAAAACTTTATTTAAGTTACAGCATGTTTGTTAAGATATATAGTTGATATATGATATACCCTTCATTCGTCACTAAGGAAACTAAATCCTTTACAGTCTCAAAGAGACTACGAAATAACGAGATAGAGACCCAGAACAAGTGCAGGTTTAACGGAGAGTGATTTGTAGCTGAGATTCGTCGTTATTATGATAAAAATCCTAAAAGAAAAGTTGCAAGTACCTACGTGTAGAGTATAGAGTTTGAAACTTGAATGCAAGTTTTGTCTTCAAGAAAAATGGAAAGGGAATCTTCCGTCTGAAATTCCATTCTTCTCAGTCAGATCAATTCAACCCACCTTACAAACTGGTGTTATTCAAGGATGATTCATACATTGTTGAAGTATTACTTCCTGTCACATCCACTAGTTGCAGTATTGCTATTAAATACGTTGATGTATTGCTTAGTATCTGATGAAGCAACGGGAAATGAAAACTATATTTATATGGCAAAAGAACTACAGTACTTTGTATTTTGACAGTGACAACTTACCCCGAGAATCAATGAACGTTGAAAGTTTATCGAGTTGTGAAACACAAACTCGGAAGGTTTCATAGTCAACACGTTAATAAACGCCTGTAACTGAAGACATTAAAACATTTATTGTAAAAACACAGTAGGAGTTTCCATCGAACGCTAAATGTAAGTATTTATAGCTTACTTCGATTTGGGATTTTAAATCTGCAGGCTTAATCTCAGTCAGTTCTTTTACAATCTGCTTCTCCTTCGCTTTAATTTTCTCACAGAAAAGAGAACTTCCAAAGAATCTTGCATATTGAACCCAACTAATCAAGCATAACATGATGAACACGTATATGTCTGCACTTCCCTTGGATAATTCCATCACAAACATCCAAACAATTATTGTTACAATAAAGAGGAATAAAAGATTGAAACTTTGTGAGGATTGACAAATCTTGATTAACAGTCTATGCTGGGATCTGACTTTATAAACTAATTTAATCATGTCCTGCAGAGCTTCTTTATCATAGACGAATTTACCCTTTGATTGTGTAAGAGCATCTTTTATCTGCAAATAAATAAAGATTTCACTTAAATCATATTGGTTATATGTATATTAGAAATTACGTCTGAATTCTTACCTGAGTGAAACTTGTTATGATTGTTACAATCATCAAAAAGAATTTGTAATGTTCAAATGCTATATTAATAACTGATGCAGTTCCAAAGCCAACGTACATTGTTGCATGCTCCCTTTCCAATCTGGTGCATATTCCTCGAAAATCGAAGAAACAAGTTTTGAAAAATGCTAGCGACACTATTCCCCAGGAGACTGCCAGAGTAATTGAGACCCCCATGCATCTCAAGGAGTACCATCCTACGTCTTTGAAACTTATTGGATTATCATGAAATATTCGATTAAATTTTAAAGCAAATTCTTTCCAGTTGTTCAGAAACTGGGAAAGGTTGACGTTCTTTGATAAACTGGTTAAACAACCGACTAGGCATGTTGAAAAGAAAGTACATGTGAATATTTTTATTAGCATGTCGGATACTTTGCTGGTGTGTTCTCCAGTCCTAAATAAATTTTTAAAAATCAATGCAACAAATTTTCACAATTACTCAAACTGTGCATGGTCGTGATCAAGATCTTACTTGCCAGATCCAGGGATGACACTAGGACGATATTCCGAACCAAATAACCTATACGCTACGAGTAATACTCCAAGAATGTAAAATAAGTCAGCAAGAAGTACATAAACTGTTAAAAATGAAATATTCTTTGGGTCAAAGCGTACGTAAAAAATCCCCGAGTTTCTATACTGAACTTTGGTAAAAAACAAGGGATTGTTTCCAAAACTCCTAAGAAAAATTAAAGGTTTAAAGAATGCTTTCGTTAGGTGTGAAAACTCTTTCATGGATTCAAGCTCTAGTTCAATTTCACGAGGAGAACGTTGCTTTTTTGTTAAGGTCAAAGAAGAATATGAATCTAATTTTCTCAACAGTTTAAAATAAATTTCGTTTTCTACAGCCATTTTGATAAAAATTTTGCTCAGAATTTATATTCAGTTACATTGGATAGATTTTGACCTGTACTCTACGCTACTGGATAAGACCATGCATGATACTTGCATAGTTTATTCACGTGCCGGCATTGTTTGGGTCGATTAGCTGCTCGAACTGCAGAAGAACCATGAGGTAAGTGACAACGCCCCCAATTAGCTAAAAGTATAATAAAGAGTTTCGTAATCCTTAATATTTTTATTCACCCACGTAGATTTACGGCATTGAAATAATGTCGTAATTCATGAAAAGACAAACCCATAATGTCAAACTGGAGTCCAAAGAGATTAATCTACACAAGTGAAACTGGATTGGTCTACAAGCCATTGTATTTTCTAAAAACGCCCTCTGTCAACAAAAAGGTTAACTTTTGAAAGCCCACGCAACAAATTGTAAAGAACTACTCGAGCATATGAATAAAAGAAAGTCATAAATTATCTAATTCAACGGAAAAATAAAATTGTTAGAAAAAACTTATTACACGAATAATATAACGTCTTTGTTATGTTACCTCACAGCTGCAGATTAACGAGTTTTCTATCTTCAGCTCAAATACTAAAGTGCGTATTTGTCCTTCCTAAAAGGAGATCACGACAATGAAAGCAAGAGAAAGCAACGTCATATATGTGAATTATACTAATGCTTTTAAACTCTTACCA
>JAANSQ010001199.1:0-16227 GCA_036850885.1 Lepidocyrtinus dapeste
ATAAATAAGTGTAGAGAACCTACATATTTTGAAGGGTCACCATGTCACCAGGTATAACAGTACATGATATGATTAAATTGGCCGTTGTGCCAGGCCATGTGTTGCCCTCCTCGTATCACGTACCGTTTTTTGAAATTGGTAAATAATTCATTAGAAAATAGTATAAATTAATAGGATGATAAGTTGGAGTAAGACGAAAATGCAGAGTGTCGCTGATTGGAATACAAATGAAGGAAGGAGGCGATGGGGCTAGGAGCTCAAGCTCAAGAGTGCGAGTTCAAACCTAGTTCAAATATTGACTTTATTTCTGACCTTTCGCTTTCAATTTCTTTGGGCTGTTTGAAACTAAAATAAATTCTACTTGGAAAACGTAGTTTCATGAAACTCAGGAAGGTGTACACTCCCTGTCAGTTAATGGAGGTAAACAAAGAAAGTTTGGCCTAGCCATTAGACAAGTCGTTGTCCTTTGTACAAATGCTTCAACTTTTCGGGTAATGAAATCTGAAATGCAAACAATGACAAATAAGTGACATCCATCTACTCTGTTGCCATAAGATTAAGCAATGTCATTTGAAATGCCTGGTTTAGCTTTCTATGTACAACCTCCATCGTGAATGTTCCCTAAATTAAAAAAAAACATGTGTAATTGATAATTGTCATCGTGTGAAAAGGTCAGTACGGTGTATTTACAATCATCGATCGTTTTAGTTGCATGAGAGCTTTTGAGTCTTTTGACCCATCAGAATGATACGGAACCATTAGCCAAGTGGGATACATGAGGACATTTTTTTCTCTTCTTCTGAAATCCTCATTGTCATATATAAACCTAGTGATTATCACGTCCAAAATGTCATTACATCCTGTACCAAATGTGGTCACGGAGTTATGTGTTCACATAAAAACTGACCACACAAAATATTCTTTGGTATTTCAAAGTGCTAAAATATTCCAGCTAAAAATGTTCCACGGGTGTGTTAAACCAAAATTTAGGTTTCAGTGGGTTTTAAAATTATTTATAGTTTTGGTAGGATTCATAATTACAGGCAATGTACATTCTGTAATAACCCAGAGGCTTCCTGGTATACGACGGGGTAACTTGAGAAACATTTTAACTTAATTTTCCTTGAGATTATAACTAGATATTTTTTTTATTTTAAGACTGGCAGCAACGCTTTCATCATGAAAGAGGAAGATACTTTGAAGGAGACATCATGCTCCGCCAATGGCCCCCTAGTATGGAGGAACTGACCAAAGCTGGTTCAAAAAACTCTCGATGGATGAATGCCATCATCCCTTACACATTCTATCCATACATCAGTGCGTAAACTATAAATTGGATGATTACGGTTACTGTCACAATCCTAAGTCGATAATTTCTTAAAATTGCAATTGTCTACAGGCATGTCCGGACGGCAAGCAATTTCAGCAGCGATGCATGACATAGAATCAAAAACGTGTATACGCTTCAAGCCCCGCCGCAGGGAGAAGGACTTTGTAGCAATAACCAACGTCAATCAAGGCTGCTTTTCGTACGTTGGAAGATCTGGAGGAAAACAACAGCTTAATTTGGGTCCTGGATGTTGGCACAAGACCACAATTATTCATGGTATGATTATATCATGATATCAAATTATTAAATATTTTTCCAATGTTTGTCCAATTTGCTAAACTCTTCAAGAACTTGTACATGCGGTTGGGTTTTGGCACGAGCAGTCCAGAATGGACAGGGACAAATACGTGAGCATTCAATGGAATAATATAGCACAACGTAAGTATAATTTAAAAGCTCGAAATACTTTATTTTTATTAATTTTTTTTTGCCAATAATAATTCTAATTATTAATATTATTTATGTGGAATTAGCGTACTGGAAGGAGTTCATGAAGTACACAAAGCTCAACAATTTTGACACTGGGTATGACCTCCGAAGCGTAATGCACTATTCGTACAATGCCTTCGCAAGGGACAGGAGGCGCCCTTCGATCAGGACTAGGACGTCATATCCACTCCGTCTCTTGGGAACGGGGGATAACAATGGTGGTCTCACGGAAACTGATGCTTTGCAAATAAATCGCATGTATAAGTGCTTAGATGAGAGTGATATTATAACAGATCAGAGGAAGAAGAAAATGAGAGGAAGAAAATAAATTGTGCAGAAATAAAATAAAACTATGCTTCATTTCTTTCCACCACGTCCATGTAAATCTTGTCGTGTGGGGCAAACATCCAGGGACCGATTGGTTTAAACTTTAATTTGGAGTCGGGCCTTAATTCAAACTTTAGATCTTTGAGGAGATAAGCTCCTACAAGTTGCATGCACTCCATGGCAAATCTCTTTCCGGGACAGTTCCTCGGTCCATGGCCAAATGTATTCCAGGCGTAGGGATGCAATTTGTCCTTATTCTCTGGAAGGAAACGTTCAGGGATGAAGGCATCTGGATCTTGGAAATAGTCTGGGTTCCTGTTTGCAGCCCAGATTGGAATTTGAATGGTCATTCCTTTGGGGATATTCAGTCCAAAGTGTTCATTCTTCCAGGGTTTGGTGCAGACTCTTTCCGCTCGGTAGAAAAATGGATGGAGTCGGGAGGCTTCAGTGATGCAAGCGTTGAGGTAGGGGAAATGTGATAAGTGTTCGTGTTGAATGTGTCCATCGTGAGCCTGAAATACTTCAGTGATCTCTTCATAAAGACGTTGCTCCTTCTCGGGATTGTGGGCCAAGTAGAATAGCATGATGGCCAAGATGGTACTCATTTGATCCTGCCCCACCCAAAAGAAGATCATCGCTTCGCACATTAGAGTGTCTAGGGTTATATTAAGTTTCTTCATTTCCGGAGTGCTGAGCTTATCCTCCCAGTCAATACAGAGGTCTACGACGTCATTATACCTTTGGCCTGATCTACGCCGCTCGGCCATAATTCCCTTGAAGAGGGCTTGGAAATCCTTTCCAGCGGCGGGGTTCATCATGGTGCAAGGGACGTACTTCAAAATGAAGGGGAATGCAACTAGAGGAAATAAATACTTTAATTATTAACGGACTGTTGAAATATAGAGAAAAATATTATAAAGTACTTACAACTCCAAGCTACAATTTTGGGAAACTTATCCAAGACTGGAGGGTACATTAAATCCTGGACAAGTTTGTGGTATGGATTCTCTGGATTCAACCTATCTGCGATTTTAATGGAGAAACACGAGCGGAACACTAGATCCGTGAGCATGGTACAGATTGACCTTTAATATTTCCCAAATTCATAAAGTTCAAGTTGCCGAAAACTCAATCTGTCGATAATTTACAAACAGCTTGTTTTAGTAAAACTTACTCATCGACGGGAAACTTCTCAAGGCGCCCCGACCCATTCATAACCTGCTTCCTTATGTCAGCCACAAAGTCTTTGGTAGCGTCAATGATTGGCAGATTCATCAGCTTAATTTTTGAACTGCTAAAGGCTGGAGTGGACAGGTTCCGAACAACTCTCCACTTATCACCTTTTTTGATGTGACACGTAATAAATATAATATATTCCACTTGACAATTAAGATAAATTTTAAAGTCTGCAACTGACCTCCAAGGAAATCGGGCATTTCATTAATCATCGGATCGTTAAATTCCAGCACCCTCTTAGCATCAAAATACTGTGCATCTTTAACCGTGATCAAACGAATTAACTCAGCATCACAGATAAAAATCTGAGGATCGCGTCCTTCGTATACCTTCAATTTCAAGAAATATTATTTCCTGAAGCTCTTAAAACAATTGAAGTTAACTTCGGTTTGTCTTAACTTACCCCAAAAAATCCTCCATGTTCCTGCATCCATTCTAGGTCCTTTTCCGGGGCTGGGACGTCATACAGGTCATGAGTACTCCCAAGAAAGAAGTGTGGCTTCACCACAGGGATGCCCATTTTCTCCAGGGTGCCATAGTGCCACCTCGCATACACAAGAAGACTGATGATTCCGAGGATGACAAAAGAGAGGAATCCCGCGATTAGGAGTAAAATCATTTTAGATTTTCATTAGCTACAAGAACTCTTCAAAACCACTCTGTAAGCAGAACTTCAACTGATTTAGGTCCAAGCCTGATTCTGCAGATATTTTAATTCGTAAGCTTAAGTCATGAGTCTGACTTTGGCTGAGGAAAAGTCAAACCACAACGTACCTAATGGCCAAAGAGCGAATGAGTTGCTCATTTTCTAAAAGCCTAATGATATCTTTTGCTGATGGAATGGGTAAAATTACAGTAATTATTCTTAAACTTTCTAAATTGTCCTTCAACTTCTATTTCTCCAAAAATAAAGTTTAGTCATTCTAAGAAGTACATATGTGTTAATCTATTCTCAAAATTAAGAACATTAGTAGTATTTCCATACCCTACAGAATGCTGAATTAAATTTAGCTCACGTTTTATAGGGAAAGAGCTTGTTTACGGCATGTGGTACTTGGGGTTTAAATTGTGGTGATGATGAGGAGAAGAAATTATTTTTTGCTAACCATAGTTTGTAGAAGTCAACAAGGAAATTTCGGTCAATTTACAAACTTGCCTGTATTTATCCAACTCAATTTTTGTTTGTTCGGATGGCATCAAAAATAGGAAAGCTTATCACCATCTTCCCTTTGGATATACGCAAATTCCTTGTCAGAAAATTGTCGTGTCAAGCAACTAACTTTATGATCTCAAATTTTACTTACTTCACTACTAAATTAGTAATTACTAAGCAAGCTAATGTATTTTTTGAAATTTCGGCTATAAGTATGAAGTATTGCAAATAGGTTTAAAGATCACTAAATTTTTTTGTACGCAATCCAGTTGACTAATTTAATTAGCTAATGCTGATGCTACATTAATCGAGGGATAAGTCAATAATCGGCTAGGGTAATTTCAAATTTGTTAAGTTGATTAGGAAGCACACAATCATGTTACTCGTCGATCTTACATTAACTTTTGGGTTTGGAACATATTCTGATAAATATAGTATGATGTAAGGCAAATATTATTCCAGGAATGGAGAGCCATATCGAAATGAAAAGCAAACAGTACACGATTCCAAATGAACTCGTATAAATATTTTGTGATCAAATGAATGCTGCATAAGAGGTAGTTGTTCGCTAAAGAGTACAATTTACTACTTTGAATACATATGATTTTATTCCTAAACATTTTTTGTGGAAATATGATGTGGTCGAAACGTAAACCCTCTACCTCCACACAAGGGTCGCAGAATCCCTTTACAATTTCTGGTTCGGATTTAGAGATCCAGAAAAATTCTCAGTCTGCTTTGAATGGAGTGTCTTATCTTACAGCGTATTTCCAGCTGTTCTCCTACCTTTTCATTGTTCCTTTCAAGGTAACCTTTACCAGGAAGGAGGATGAGGTCCAGGTGGTGTGTAAATCCAGGGGGAAATTACCCAAAGTAAGTGAAATTTTTCAAATAAGAACTCCGAAAACTCCATTTGAATTGAATTCTCTCCAGGGCATCTGCTTCTCTTTCCAATGCATCTCATTACTATTCATCTTGTACGCTTTGGGAGACGCCATGAGATACATGCTTTCTCCCAACGTGGATGCCTGGGCGATATTGACTTTCGTCTCGCACATTTTCGAAATGATCTTGGAAATAGTGATTTTCTCTATATTCTGGTTCCAACGCGGTAATCTGGAGAGATGTCTGAATATCATGGAACAGAAATGCGACTTCTTTGAAGAAAAAGGGCAAAGTGGTCACAATCGCTTTCAGGTATTTTGTCTGAGTTAATTTCCAAGGTTCCCAATGGTCCCGTTGGTTCAATGATTTTTTCTAAAATATCTGCAGAATTTCTGGAAAAGCCCAAAAGTCTTAGTTCTCCTCTCCTACGTTTCCATGATTATCGCCGGCTTGTTGTCCAACTACCGTAGAAATGTAGCTTGGTCTGCTTCCTACGCCATTCTCGACCAAATACAACCATCCTCCACAAAATACATTTCAAACGCTACGGAATTCAATCAATTTCTCTTTGTGGAAATGGAAAACAGAAACGGAAACGGTTCCGTCTATGTAATTTTCGCCATCATGGTCTTCTTCCAGAGGATCACGAGTGTCTGCGAAATCTTCGTATTTAGTGCAGCCATTTCTTTGCATAAATTCATAGTGAATCCATTCCACCTCCAAACAATGAATGTCAGAGTGCCCCAAATGGTAAAAATATGGTTTAAAATATCAGTCAATCTCCATTTTCTCATTTAATTCGACTTTTATTATAGTTGATCGAGTGCTACATGAAATTACGCAAAAACCTGGATGAGTTCAATGCAATTTTCACCAAAGCGTTCATAATTCATTGCGTTGTCACTTTGTTGTACTACATTCGCACATCCGCTATCCTAACAAAGATGCCATTTGGTCCAGATAAGCTCTACAATCTGATTTACATGGGCGTCCACGGAATAACATACTGTAGCGCTTGTGAAGCATTCAAAACGGTTTGATCACTTAATTATTCATGTTATTTTCAACGTTTCGAATACTCCGTGATTTTTAAATTATATTCTGTAGATAAAAACTGCGGTAAAACGCTGGATAAGCAATGCAAAAATGGAGCCAGAGGTAACCCACGTTGACTTGACAAGGATGAATTTGCTCTCTATGGAAATCGAAAACGACCCATTGGGAGTATCATGTCACTTCTTTATCATATCATATGGGCTCATGGGATCGGTAAGGCTAAAAAAATACGCAAATTAAGCCAATTGTTCTTTATTTTTCTAAATCTTCATTTTAGTTTCTAGGTTTAATGGCTACTTACGCCATTTTCGCGGTTCAGATGCAGGTGCACAGTTTGAATTGAGTTCAATAATTTAGCTACTAAGTTTCACGCAAATATGATTAAGATGAAGCACTCCAATCAATCCAGAGCCTATGATGAGCCTCAATTTGAATGTTTACCTGATATGATGGACTACGCCTTTAAAATTATTTATAAAATTGGAGTAAATTAAGAGTGATGTCGATCGATACTAAAGTATCTTACAAAAATTAGGTTGTTGACCAAAAAAAGAAGAAAAAAAAAACGTTTTCATTAAATTGATTATATCGTACTTATCTAGTAGTTAAAGAGCTAACCTTCAAGTACAAATTAATATAAAGTTAGAACATATAGCGCAAATTTATTTTGATAGCAAGATTCCATCTGCCTAAGACACTGCTAGCCAAAAAGGTGAGTTAATATTGCTTAAAAGATAATTGAAAAATTAACGCTTTCTGTACGTAATCATTTCATCAATCACGATTAACTAATGTGGCTGCTCCCCAATAAACGATTCCAGTCACAATCCCAAGAAACTAGAAAATAATTATTTGTCATTTATAAAATTGGAGGTTTCTTATGCAAACACAAACAACAATTTTAAAGGATCAATTTACCCCAGCTGCATATTTCATTTCAGTAGGCTCCATAGTAGAGCTGGTTAATGCTGAAGCTACCATAATGAAGCCAACAACAGCTTGTGCCATTCCAACAAGGGCAAAGTACCCACAATCTATCCTTTTCGCCCAGATTTTTGAGGTGAAACATTGGAACAGAGTTGAAATGGCTAGGTTAATCACAGTTATACCAAGTGCAGCGCACACCACGATTAAAAATGCCAACTCCCAGGTAGCTCTTTGACTTGGAGTGATCCTGATATGGCGCATACTCTCAGGTCTTTCTGTACGCTGATAATGGTCATACAGGATGAATGACAGGATTACTGGTGCGCTTCCTGCAACCTGTTGACGCAGTTTTTACCAAGTCTTTAAAATTAAAAAATTCCAAATTATTCACATTATTCACAAGACTTACAACAGCTACTATCTTTGCTATTCCTGCAGCCGTGACCATGTAGAATCTTCGATCGGAATTGCCACAACCTCCATTGCCAACCATTTTACCAAGCTATTGTAGGTTGAGTTGTCTGACTCCACAAAATACAAATTCAGTCAGAGAAGGAGCCAAGCTTTAAAGCAAATGATCAACCATCTTTCCAAAGCGCAACAGCAATCATATCATATTCGTTATCTCCAATCATTTGTTTCATGATCAACAAAATCCTATGGAATTCGATGTATACATAGCTCTCGATTTTTTCCTGAAATCCCTAGTTTTGCAGGTACAGTCAATTCGTATATTTAATTAGGTATTTGTATTGTTACACGGTTATAATTTCTGCAGGATACATTATCGCTGGCTGAATGTTCTTGATGTCTTATATTTAACGTTCCTTACTTGCCAAGGCTGATACATCACGAACAGAACGAATAGATAAATGTTATTAAATGTACGAAACCAGACCTCAGACACTTGTTGTGCCAGTCAAGGTAATTAATTACCCTTTTTTGTCTACTTATTTGAATCAATTTACACGAAAGCTATTTATATGTTCTATGGGCTAAAAAGTAGGAATATTTGCCCCATTCGTTTATATATTTCAACATTTGATAAATTCCATTAATAACATTTGGATTTGAATTGTTGGAAAAATATTCATGAAAAATTCAAGACATTTTTGAGGTGGATAAGTTTCCGGTAGTAAACACCATGACTTCGATATTAGACTTGGCTTCGAATATCATCTCAGAAAATGAGTCTGATCCGTGATCCGGATGGGAGCAGAAAAGTGATGCATTGATTTATTCAAGTTAGGCAAAAGGAAGGAACAGTTTCATCTTAAACATAATTGTATTGATTCGTTAATTTATTTTCAGCTTGAGAATTCGTTTGACTTGAATTGTTCGATGCAAACTACGCACGCCTTAGAAAGCACATTAGTGAAATTAAATTAAAATGAATTTGTAATGCTACAGCAATAATGCCAATACCATAATTGAATTCGCCCTATCTAAATAAATTAGCAACGCCTTGTAGGAGCGAATACAATATACTATCCAAAATTGAATCCTTTAATTTTGTAGGATTAGCCAAAATTTATATTGGGACCCTCGGTTATAAAGTGCCAGGTATCGTTCTGTAAAATGATTGAAGAATCATTTCCTAACGAGAAAATGAAACAAAGAATTATTTCCTTTCCGATTCCGAGAATCAGACACTCTACCCGATTTCGGTCTGTACGCCTCCTTTCAGAACCTGATGAATGTGATAGAGAGGAAGTTCTTGATATCTCCTCAGATAACGTATCGTTTATTGCAGCGTTCCTTAAAATGTCCTCCCTTCTATTCTTAACTCCGTTCAAAGTCACTGGGAATACAGGAGGAGGTGATGGTATACATGTCAATCTAATTTCGAGGAATATATTTGGAAAGGTATAAGAATTTATCAGGGGTAGACGGGGTAGTATGAGAATGGAGTTGAAACTATTAAAATTTTGCTAAAATCCAGTCTTCTTGCAGTTTTTATGTCTTTTGACGCAACTCTCCCAATTCGGATTCCTAACCCTGGCAGTGATCAACGCTTTGGATAAAATTGAGAAGAAAGTGGAGGCCTGGGCAGTCCTCATTTTGATCACGCATGTTTTTGAAGGACTCCTTCTGTTATTCACCTTCCTCACTTTATGGCTCCACCGAGATGATTTACAGTCCCTCCTGAAAGTTTTGGAGGAGTGGGGGACTTTATCCAGGAAAATACGTCGTAGTCAAAATCAAGACGAAGGGTTTCAATCACGTACCTCTTGGGGTATCCTGAAGCTTTGTAAAGGTCCTCATGCAGTGTTATGTTGGGCATATATTGGCGTCGTCGTAAGAGGACTGCACTCATCTTACGAAAGAGAGACAATCTGGAGCATGTCTTACTCCATCGTGAGCACATTACTTCCGTTTGGGCGATTTACTACGAACATTTTGGTGTATCCAGTATCAATCTTGGCATTCATGTTGGAGAAGTCTATGTGTGTCACCGAGCTCAACATTTTATCTGGAGCTTTGTCCATGTATCAAGTTGGAACACAGTTTAGAGGGCAAGTGAAAGATTCAACTACTCCAACGGAAGTACGTACTAAAACATATTGAATTTATCTGGAAACGTAAATATTTCATTTGGTAATCAGTTAATGAAACCTGGTTTTAAGTTAATGGAAGCCCACAAAATGATCAGGAAGATTTTCAATCGCTTCAATACCATCTTTGGGAGACTCTTCTTGAGCCATTATGTTTGTACTCTACTGGCGTACGTGACCCTGCCTGCGATGATGACAAAAATGACTTTTAGTATAGATAAGCTCACTAGTCGGCTAGTCTACATGGGCATGCATACTGTGACCTATTGGAGTTCATGTGAAGTTCATAACAAGGTAAAAAAAAAGTTACTTTGATAAGGAAAATGGTCAATGTTTGATAAACTCTAGTGAATGTTCATTTGTAATGAAGATCAAAGATTCAATCATGGATTGGCTCCACACCTGTAAACTCCAGAAGGAAGTTAATCCAGTTGACTTGATCAAATTGGGAATCCTCTCAGCAGAAGTGGAGAGTCAGCCAGTTGGCATATCCTGTAACTTTTTTACCGTGACCTATGGGCTTATGGGTTCAGTAAGAAAACTATCAAAATGTTAACTGGATGATTAGAAATGAATTATGACGTGAGTAATTAGAATCACTGCATGAAATGTTGTGTAGTTCCTGGGATTGCTTGCGACCTACGCGATATTTGCGTGGCAGATGCAAGCACACGGATTAAAGTGAAAAAGCGCTAAAAGGATTCAGCCTATAATTGACCTACCACTTGAATTGACAGTTGACATTGACAAGATTCATATTTGATGCAGTAATTATGCAAGTGGGTTTAGGACTTGACCCGCGGATGATAAGCATCACCTCTAGCACTATCCACAAATCTAATGTTCGGGGCAATATGAGATCACCAAACTCTTTATTCTACTCAAATTATTCTAGATTCCACCAAAAATAATTGTTTCAAAGTCTTTATAGTTTATTCAATATTCAATCTCGATGTTTGGTAAATATTACAATACAATAACAATTAATCTACAGCGCTTATTAATCCCCTATTTAATTGTTAAGTTTTATTCATTCGGAATAAAAAGTTGCTACTTTGCTACTATTGTACGATTAACAATTACGATAGTAAGCAATTCATTCGTGACTCGGTTTCCTCCATGGAGTAAACTTCTTATCTATGTCTAAATATCTGTGCAATGAATGAAATGGTATGTCTAGCGTTAACTAATAATCATATTGCGTTTCTCTTGCACGTTGCGTTGTGTGGTCGAAGCAATAACTCCGCCGTCTTGATTGCTTACCCTTGGCACCAGCGTCTTAACTTCGCCCATATTTAACACTTTAAACTATTTCCATCAAAAGAAAATGACCTGACTTCACTAACGATAGTGGTAGGATGAACCTAAGTTGGATTGAAAACTTTAAAGTCTAAATCTACGTTTGTGCCTTGCCCTAGGACTCCTTCCATTTTTCCTCCGCCTCCTTCTTGAATTCGGGTTCGAGTTGAGATCTGAACCCATCTATCACATTGGTAGTGGCCTCCGCCATTAGAATAATAGGCCTGACGACTGTAGGCGGGATTTGTCTAAGGACACCTCCAACAGCTCCGGACATTCCTTTCTGCTCATGTTCCTTACTTGCTACGTGTACTATGGTCTGTGCAGTATCTCCTAGTCCCTCCTTTACCACATTGTAAGCATTTGTCATCCCCTCCCGTATGTCCCCAGGTTGAGTGTATTTCTTCTTCTTCTTGGAAGAATGTCTCCTCTTCTGTTGGACACTGGGTCCGGGAGAGACCATATCGTAAGTAATCTCTGCAGCGCCTTGGACTATACGCACGAATCTATTGGTGAGTTCTAAGGCAGCCAAAGCGGCGGAAGTGGAGAAGGCGTTTGCACCGCGTTGCAGACCTTTGGCGATACGTCCGTCTTTTTGGTATTGCTCAATTGGCAGCCAGAATAGGTCACGGACCCCTTGAACTAAACATAAAATAATAAAAAATTATGACAGTTTAATGAAGAAAATTTTAGCCTAAAATTTTTAGGTTTCTTTGTAGCTTACATAATTGTACGAAAGAATACATGGGTCCAACGCCTCCCAACAGACTTGGCAACTGGTTTTTCTTAATGTCCCCAGCCCATTCGTTCAGGAGGAATAAGGCTAGCTTATCCATCCCCAAAATCCTAAAACAAAGCCATAAATATATTTAGGTAAACGTTTTTTCCATCAGATTCTCAGTCACACTCCAAAATATTTTTTACCCGTATCGGTGGTTAATCCTTTTCAATCTTATTTCTGAACAGTTAAGTTGTGCCAACCCCATCAATAGTCCCGCCAGTGGCCCATGAGTCATATCTACTCTCTTTCCTTGATAATCCAAGCGTATGGGAACATCTGGAGAAAAGATGATTTGCCTGGAAACCCACAATAATTTTTCTTCATTGACTCCTCCATTTCCTCATTCCTCGAACAAACATTATAAAAATCATACCGGAAGTAAACTGGAGTAGCCGGCTTATTCGAATCAATAGAAGGATCTTTGGAACAAGTAGACTCCGTATCATCGAATCCGCTCTGTTCATCTCCAAACATAAGCAAATTAGATTGCTGTATTTCCTCCTCATTTTGTAGGGCTCCTGACGACGACATTAAGTCATTCTCATGCACATTTATAGTCATCACGGGAAGTGACTCCACTGATGGAGTATGGCTGGGTGGTTTCGTGCTGGAGGTTCCAGAGTCATCATCTACACCAATTTTCCAAAACATAATCTTCAATTTGCAATCTCACGAAAAAACTAGTAACTTAAACAATTAATTCTTCACTGGACTCACCATCACTCTCCGATTTACCCATTTGGTCAGTAAAAAATTGATAAATGAAAAGTACAGAGTCCTGGTCCACATTGAGCCTTATAGGAAGGAGACTAATTTTCAGGCAACATTCCTCAATGCTGCTGAGCTGTGGATCTGGACGTAGATGAACTGCCTTCAGAACCACCATATTGGCGTGACTCTGTTTGGGACGAGTAGGGGACGTGTATAGATAAAGCATTTTATTGAAAGGCGATGACACTAAACGATCCCGGATTTCAACGTTATTTATCACAATGACCAAGCGTGAAGCTTGCTCTGTTGATTCTGGATAGGTATCGTGCTGGAATTTAATCTAACGAAATCAAATTATCACAATTTAATTCTTGAATTAGATTAACTTTTCAATTCAAAAACTTCCAAAATATTTTATTACCTTATTCAAGTGCAGTTCAACCAGAACATCGTGCTTTCTTCTACGACCACCTTTGTTCCGCCAACTGTTGGAAGACCCTCCAAAGTTTTTCCTGTCCGGCTTGGGAGATTCGTAGGCTTCCCAAGCACTCTTTAATTATTTCAAGTTTTATTTTAATTGTTGTCCGATAAAATAATATATTACGGGAAAATAATATTGTTTTATACCTCGAATGCTTTTGTTTTGGAAAATACTACTTCAGGATTCAAAGCATCTACAGCGATATCAACCTCTCCGTGGTCACTTCCATATCCAAAGTCTTCCTTTCTACGATCGCTGACCAGTCTTGAAAGTCAAAGAAAAGATTATATTCCACAGTTAGATGATTTGGGATTAGCTTTGAAAAATTAAATGGTCTAATATTGGGTAATTACGTTTCAGAAGAACCCTTGAAATCCTCTCCGAACCTGTTCCTCTTGGGTACCGGAGTACTCTCGAAATCTTCCCCTCCATAAAGATGCCACACAATGCTCATCTCATGGACACTATACTTCATCACAGGATTGGGATAATGCTTTGGTGCCTTGAGTATATCCATGCGTCCCACAGGTACCGAAAAATGGTTCTCCACTAGTCTAATCGGTTCATCAATCAAAGTCCTAGCCTCCGGTTCCCCCGTTTTTGGCACAATACCCACTCCGGGATCATTCTCCAAAATGCAGAACTCTTCCTCGTCCTCCTCATCACTCAAAGGAATATCAACCGGTCCACCGCCAATAGTCTCCATAATAGGCTCGTCCAATGGTAAAGGAGTGGCACTGCAAGAGTCTCTCATTTCATCCTCCATCAAATCTCTTTCCCTCCCTATAGTAACGCCACCCCCATTTCCTCCCGGTACATAATGTATTTCGAAAGATTGTTTCGTGGGTTTCTTATGATGGAACTGTTTCACAGTCTTCACCGACCCGGAGGCAGAGTATGACTCTCTTTCACGTTCATCGTCCTCCATGGCATCAGCCACGAGGTCGTGTAGGTGCTCAGTCTGACTCACACTCATTCTCCTTTCCCTCTCAGTAATCTCTTCAGTATTTATCAAAGCGGGCTCGCTGCTACATTCCTTAATTGGATTCATCGGGAGTCGATCCTCATTATCCTGAGATGTCTGCTGTGCCTGAGTAGGATCCTGAAGATCTCCATCGGCCACGAAGTAAGTCAATACTTCAGTCAACGCCTTGAAGGAATCGCTGCATGTCCTTATATGCAAAACATTATTACTAGCGCAAAGATCCAACCTCGGAAGTGGCACGTTCCTGTTTCCACAGAGCCTCAGAGACAATTCGAAAAGGTCCATGTCCATTACACACACATAATCCGTTTTCAAATCTGAACTTTGGACCTTCGTTCCTAGAAAAAAGGCAGCATCCTCAGAGATAAATCTTAGCACTGAGGTACTAGTCTGTGCTGCNACTGAGGTACTAGTCTGCGCTGCGATGTTGCTAGATATCCCAAAGTTCTCCATGGTGAGGAAGCAACGGTACGGAAGGTACAGTGGTCTGTAATCTATAGCACAGTTCCACAAGTGCAAATGAAACTCTGTGATTACACTACTAGGAGTGTAGCCCACCACGGGAGTGTCCAAAACGTCGAAAAAGTCAGTAAGCTGGGTAAACCACGATCTATTTGGGAGGGAGAGTCGGTGATGTAAACTAGCTCCCTTGATGCCCAACGCTACCTTGAAGTTCTTCACGTTACAAGTGGGATCACGCTCGATTCGGACTGCTACTGAGAGTAGATCCTGGTATGAACTCGCGTTTGAGTCTGGAGGGAAACTAGAAAGCACACCGTCGTCACTAGGAAATATCGTTGGGAGGACATATGACTTCAGACTAGGCATTTCGTCTTCGTCTCGTACCAAAATCTAAATACAATCATTTCAAGATTTAATTAAAACGCATTAAGAAATTAATTTGTAAATTAAATTCGTTTTTAACTACCGCAATGGTATAAAGTTCCCTTCTCGCCATGGAAACAGAGATACCCCAGCATAGGATTCCCTTTGAAGCCTGAGACCATGAAGAAGTTTCCTTCATCAATTTTTATTGTGAATTGACCCCTCTGACCTGGCACGATGTTTCCTGTGGTATCCTAAATATGAAACCGTAGCCAAATACACATCAAAGATTCCAACTAGGTTTTAAATTTTAAGGAGAAAGTCGGGAACATTTTTTCTTCAAACCTGGAAAGGAGTGAACATTGAGCAGGAAGCCTTTCTTACGACAAGATTTAAGGTAAGCTCGCTTTGGCCGTAAGACATCTTCTTATTGAAAGACCCGGACCGAGGTTTCAGAGAATTTATGGCTGGGGCTGCCAACTCTTCTTCAGACTCGGATTCAGAATCTGTAAGGAAAATGTAAGAATGGAATCTTTCAATTTTACTCCTTGGCCTAGCAATATCTGATCATTTGAATTATTTACCGTATTTATCCCCAGACTTGCACATTTTGAAAGTATTTAACTGAGGTTGTTGCTTAAACCGTTGAAACTGTCTAGTGGGCGACGCTGGGGAACATATCGAAGGAGCGGAAGGTTCCCACAGAAGTAAATCCGTACTAACGCTAAATTAAATCCGGTACAGCAAAATACACATAAATTATAATTTCAAAAATTAAATACTTTTAATTTTGTCTTGAACAAATCCTAACCGATTATAAAGCTCTTCAAAAAAGTGCTTGGAGGGGAATGCGACCTCCACGGAACGAAGATTGAGTACTACTTTGAACCTCGTTGATTTACTGGACTCTTCAATGAAATCTGCAATTTCACTCCTATCACCAGGAATCACGCTTTCCTCCGAAGCTATAAAATGTTTTACAAATAAAAATGATTTTTTCATTTGATGTTTCCTGACTTCTAATTCCACTTTGCTATAATTTTGACAGACTAACCATTCAGTTGGTCCTCTTCCACATTTAAAGTTTCGTGAATGACCCTCCTAGAACTGAAGGGAGAGGCCCCTTTATCTTTCATTTCTATGAAGCCATCTATCTCCCCATCATCGTGCGTTTGCACCTCGCCCAT
>JAANSQ010001200.1:0-16211 GCA_036850885.1 Lepidocyrtinus dapeste
TGATCCGCAAGTTTTCTACAGTCCCTGCAAAGAAGCTTTCTTTGAGCCATTGTATATTCCAGGAGCTTCCTTCATGTACTTTCAAAATGGAAAAGGAATATGTTTTACGAGATACCTTTTATTTTTAAGAAACAAAAAAAATGAAAAAACAGGCTCTTGTTACTCTCAGGGTATAAGTATCTCCCAGTGCCAACTGATCATCCTTCCTTACAACATATTTTTTTAGAGCAACGCTGTTTTCAAAAAGTACTAAAAAATTTTTAGGGAAAAAGGCCCACTGAGTTTCATGCTTTACATGGATAAATATATCGGGTAAAAGTTACAGAAATTTCGGTGCATTTTTCGAAACAATATATGTCAGAAGGAGTAGTTTACCCAAAATATGTGTTCTTTACACAAAATTCTTTCAGAGAAGCTCGTTTTTCTTGCATTTTCGTTTGCTTGGATTGCCAAGATTAAATTGGAAGACAAACATAGCTTTATATCTTCTCCATCACTTATGTATTCTGAAAACGGGGCTTTCATTGTTCAAAATTGCCTATTTTGCCGGGCTAATGGGTTTTTTGAAAAGGAATCAACAGAATAAAGTCCAAGTAGCTTTTATTTAGTTTAATAAGGACAAGAAAGCATCAAACAGAAATTTAAGTATTTGCTCAAGTTTTCTTTATTTGAATTCTTGGAAACTCACTAGATAAAAAAAACAAGATTTTACTTACACTCAAGATTATACTTTGGGGTTACTTACGTTAGTGTTATCCTATAACCGTAAAGTCTAAACAAGCCCCTCATGTCTTCTCTACCAAATAACCTTTGCCTTTTATGGCCTTTAATCTTCATAAGAAAACCACTTTCCCCCCTTTGATGCTCTACGGATATAAAAAAAGTAAAATTAAAATAAGAAATCATTTGAGAAAGAAAACTTTCACAAGGGGTATGCTTTCCAACAAAGAATGATGAGTCAGATAAAAAGAAGATCTAAAAGTACTCAACCGGCATTGAAAGGAAATTTAATATTGAATCCTAAATAGTTGCAGCTGATATAAATATAGCTAATACATTATTTGTATTATTTCATGACAAATACTATTTCCCTGTAGATGTTCGATACTTTTAGCAGTCTGAAATTTAGGATAAATGAAAACCCGCACATTTTTTACACATTTGACATTAAAGTTAACATTAAATCATCTTTTCCCTTTCGTAAAAACTTGAAAGGAGATGGTTCTTCGTACCCTCATTCAATATGACCAATTTACCCCCAATATTTTCTACAAGAACGAGCAAAATGTTGTACACAAAAACTAGTACTGATCTCAATCCCATTAAGTAGCCTGGAAATATAACGTAATCTATGCAGCCTTGTGTAGCAGTGATACTTCACATGCTAACATTCCAGTTTTATTTGGATTAGGCGACTTAGTAAATGCTGGTATCTTTCCTGAAATAATAGAGATTTGAGAGTAATATCAGTATATTTTTTTACGTGTAACATTGCTTTCCCCAATTTCCCGTTTTTATTTTCGTTGCCAATTTCAGCAGTTATAAAACACACCGTTCTCTCTCCATTTTTGTCAAATACTTTTGTAGTAAAATATTAATTTGTGCTTTTCACTTTTTTCTCTCGACCCTTTCGCCCTATAAAGTTGTACAATAATGTCTGTAAATGCTGATCCTAAACGCCATTTTCATTTCACTTTCTCCCTTCTTCGTACCTTTTTATGGGAAAATGGTTATCTAATGTGCATATGTAGTAGTAGAAGAAAGAGAAATTCACTTTTTCTCTTCATCAAGTTTTTCCTGCTTTCTCTTTGTTGCCTTGTAATGTGTTTCTCCGCTCGGCTTTTTTTGTGGTAACTGTCTGAAGTCATTTCAGTCCACGTCTCATTCAAAGATAAAGTAGTAGAATAGAATGCACGAACGGAAAAATGTTGGATGAGCACTCTAGCGAATGCAATTTTAAAAGCAATATTTATTACTTCCAATATGATTCTATTCACTACTTTAAGCCATTAAAAAGCCAAATTCTGCTGGAAAATTATCAAATGAAATATCTGGTTGTTTTCTAGTGGTAGTTAGTAGTGTCTGTCTGTCTGCAACAAAAAATAACTGGCTAAAGCAATTTTTCAAAATATTTTCAGCGTCTTGTTTCAAGTTTTCAGATTTTTGAGGTTTATGGATCCTCAGATAAAGCTAATGCCCAGATTTGGCACATCAGTGTAAATTCTAATAATCTTAGATCAATCACTCTGTTAAACAAAGTTTTGATTATTTTTCCATTAATTTCATATTACTAGTAACAACATAAAAAACTGCTAAAGGATTTCCTTCAAAAAATGCAATGGCACACAAACTCGAAAGCCTGTCGGGATTATGTAAATGAGGATGTACTATTTCAAGTCCAAAAACAAAAGACGTATGTATGTTCATCAAAGCATCTACTTTGTGGGAAAGAAGACATTTGAGACTTTAACACAATTCTAACCGTATTTTTTGAAAACTTAAGACCGTTCCTAAAAACTGGCGCGGACAAACGACAATTTTAAAGCAGGATGTCTTTGACCCACAATTTATTGTGAAAAATTTATTTTTCCGTTGAGCCACGATAAAAGAAGCCGTAAAACCATTTGTCTTCAAGTTTTTACTCGTATTTTCTTGAAATGTCTCCTGACAACACCAACAAACGTCACAACGGTCAAGTCTAAGAACCCCAGATTTAACACAAAGCACTAATATAGCAAAATAAACAGCGTCCTTTTATATCCAGGAGCGTTCGCAAGTAAACGTTGTAAAATTAATGTATTGAAAATTTTGGTAATCGTGAATTTAAAATTAATGTTAAGAATTTATTGTAGACACACTACACCACAATTACGTACTACGAAAGGAAGTTATTAGCCCCGAGGGGTTCTTACTCCAAAAATATGGTGTACGGTGCGAGGTTATGGATGAGACATTTAAGGATTCTAACTTTAGTAAAAGCGTTCTTTTGCCAGTAGAACTAGCATACTATTCACATTAATTTTCCTCAACGGTGTAATACAGTCTGACAAGAGTATGTCTAATTTTTTACTTCAGGAAAAGAAGCAATTTGAGCAAGAATAATCTATTTCCGTGCATTTCACGTTTTTCATGATCTACTTTATAAATTTACGCATGAGTAATGAGAATGATCAACGTATTTGAACATTTTACTCAGATGTTTATACATGTAGCTGCCACACAAATTATAAACCATCAACTTTGAGCGTATAAGATGACGTTAAATAGGCCGTTTTGAAAATATCGACTTATGGTATGTTACTGATTTTATGCAACTTAAACTCCAAAGTAAGTAAAGAAGCATAAAATCTCTTTCTTTACCGATACTTGAGTTTTATTGCATGTAGAATAAATCTATAATATTGTAATTATCATCCACTGCTAAGACAATTCGTGCCAGAGAGCGTTGTAAAAGTTCCATCAATATCCTCATAAACCCTTCACGAAGGAAAGACGAACACAAGAAGGGCATTAATTATGGGCCATCGCACGGAAACCGATGGAAACTTGGCAGCGGACATAGACCACCTACCTTATTAATCCAATCTTCTTCCTCTTCTTCACATCTCCCCTAAAATTTGGGCCACGTTTAGAGAGGCGAGTTTTTCGAGTAAGGGTTTTGTAAACGAAGAAAGGGAAATTTATAATGCCTGTTCAATTTCGATGCTCAAGCATACTGCACACTCTGGAAGCCTCGGATTGTCATGAATCATTTCTTATTATTAAGGATCATCAGTACCATTTCAATGGCTTTGCCTCCGGTAGATGAAAAGATGGGGGGATCATATAATACTTGAGAATGGTGTACGTCGCACTTTAAGATTATGAATTACTCTCGCTGACGAAATCATTCTTCGATAGTCTTTTTGAGAAATTCTTTCACCAAGTACAAAACGGAATGTTCTGACTTTCCTTTCTTTTCAGAAAACAGAAGCCTTTGTTCAAACGTGTTCTATAGAGAAAATATTAAATTCAATCTAGACTTTCACAAAATTATCAGCAACGGCAACTTCTACTTTTTCTTTGCCTCGGTGTGATACGCATTCCAGAAGTATGGAACGCCTTGAATATACTCAAGCTTCAAGAGATTCGGCTAGAAAATAATAATACACAAAAGATTTTAGATATGTTTATGAAAGATCTTGTTCTGTGTAGAAAATGAGGAGGCGAAATATGA
The DNA here is from genome assembly GCA_036850885.1 of Lepidocyrtinus dapeste. Taxonomy (NCBI): domain Eukaryota; kingdom Metazoa; phylum Arthropoda; class Collembola; order Entomobryomorpha; family Entomobryidae; genus Lepidocyrtinus; species Lepidocyrtinus dapeste. The sequence continues at coordinate 4,217 of JAANSQ010001200.1, forward strand.
GAAAACTTTTGGAAAATAGCATGCTACAAAACTTTGTTAATGGAAAGAAAACCTAGGCTTTAATTCATGGAAGAACTTTTTTTTCAAAAAAAGCCATCGAGTATAGCATGATAATGAAAAGAGACTTATGAAGCATATTAACATGTACTTCTAATTATTACCATAACTGCATTATGATAATTGTACTTCCTTTTGGCGGAAACTGTTAAAATTGATTAGATTTTTTCAACCGAAGAATGTCCGTGTTACTCCTGTGAGCATCATTTTAAAACAAAAACCCTGAGATGTCGGAACTCTCATTAATGTGCCCTATGCAAAAAATTCTTTTCATACTGGTTTTTACACAAATCACCCCAGAGGGAAGAAAGAAAAGTAAATAGTTTAGCTTCATATTTTATGCAAGGTGCACTTTGAAGCTTCATTTAGTGGCTTAGGTAAAACATTATACCTGTCGCGTTTGAGTTCACGTAAATTACATTATGATTAAAATAATATCCAAAATTTTCTTGTAAAAGTTCCACTATCACATTGTTTGCTACGTTGGATAAATATAGGATGAACATTTGGTTTTTGTCATGTACGCATAACATTAGTACGAAAATAGCCTTAGCGTCAGGCGTCCTTTTATATAAACGCCTCTAAAACATTCTTAAACGAAATGAAGAGGACGAAAGGCATTGAAGAAAGTTGAATCAAAATAAGGAAACTATGCTTGCTTTCTTGAAAATATCCAACTTTTACCCAGTCACAGCATTAAATCTTCACGCGTATTAGGCAAAGGTTCATAACTCCATTATATGGTGTAGTTTCTTGGAAGACTCGATGCATCGCTACCGCTGTGATCATCACGATCATTATCGTCATCCACGTTATGAAATGCAGCAGTAAGCAGGCAGGCTGACTAGCAGAGGATGACTCATCGTTCGTGTTCTTTTCCCCTAGCGTTCTCCTTCTCTCTCTTTTTCTTTCTTTTTTTCTCTCAATTTATTGCGCCAAGAATATCCTAAAATGACTTAAGTTAGAATATTATATAGGCTACAGACGTTATTCCAAATAGAATGCTCTTTACAGGATCTATGGTATGAGGAAAAATGTTTTAATATCTACAAACACGAAACGATACAGCGTAATAGAGGTAAACTGTACAACAAATGGATATATTTATAGCCACGTGGTTGCTCTTTGAGAGCTTCTAATGTCGATCATTATTAAACTCCAGACAAGACTCAGCCAGACTCTAAGAAACTCGAAGAATTTCAATTTAATTATGAAATTTATATGCCCCAATCAAATCCAAGAACTATCTTATGTAGCTACAATAATGTATGTTTGTCCTCCCGACAGATAAGTTGTTACCATCAACTGAAATCGTATATGTACGGTTGCAACTTGCAACATCAAAAAAAAATAATAAAAGAGCAGAATCCAGAACTAGATAAATGAGGAATTTTCCATGTGGGAAACATTTTTTTGAACTAACATCAAGGGCTTTATATGTCCATACACGTGCATCAGACAACTTACAGGAATAGTAGCTTTCGCTAATATGAAATATGAAAACTGGTTTACAGACTGACTGATATATGGTTCCATATGTATAAAAAGTGATTTCATGTGAGCTGAGAAACGTTAGGAAACACTTCAACTAATACAATATTCCACCTAACCAAGGAGAAAATAAGGTGAATCGGGGAAAATTTTCAAGTGCTCTTCAATTAGTTTCGGTTGGAGGTGGGCCCAGATGTACTACTTAGATTGCTTTTGTAGATACTGGTGAGCTTATGTATCAAGTTTATCTTTTTTTTGTTAGAATGTTCCCAATAAAGTGAGGATGAAGACGTCTTAATCAACCGGGAACTAGGAATTCAATGTTTAGTCGTGCGAGTTATGGATTAAATTGAGCATTTCGTTAGAATCTAAACTAGAAATTATAACCGAATGCAATTTAAAACCTCAAAAACCTATTAACATGGAAAGTTTCCGCATCAAATAAGAAAACACAAAGTGATTTTGTGAGTCAGACGTCATTCTCTGCTTCTGACTTAAGAAACTCTAGAAAATGAATAACCAAGAGAAAACGGTAATATGACTTTGGTTTAATTAATGCATTTAAGGAAATGATTTCCCAGCTTCTTCTTACGTCAAAGCCTCTGGCGGGAAGTAAAAGCGAAATGAAAAAGCAAAATCAAGTTTATAATTCTATTTTCCTTGTTGCTGTCGATGCCGAGTACTTTCCACTCAAGATTTACTATCAGTTTTCGCAAGAGTAGTTTCAAGTTAGAACGAGAAATAATAATCCATGAGAGACTTTCATTCGCACTGTACCATGTCATTTAAGTTACATGCTTCGATGACAAGTACATTTAGAAGGTGGAAGTCACACTTCTACTTTCTACCCTTATTCCCATGAGGTCTACCAAACAAAATAAAAGTAAAGTTGGAATTTTGAGAAAAAGTCATAAGTTTCACTTTTCATGGATACCATATTTCACTGCATCCTTCTTTCATTCTTAAGATTGCTTGAATGAGCATGAAACCATTCGTTCCTAAAGATCTCATCCCGAAAAAAGCAGCATTGCTTTTCTTGTATTCTTTTCTCTCGTGTGAGACACCAGCTTTGCATAAATCTACAAATGGAAAATGATAATGTTGTGTTGATATTACAGTAAATTCAAGACAAAACGAAACTTCCTGACTTTGTTTATAAGCTTGCATGCATAACAATTACTATTCTCTTTACGACTTTTGCTTCAACTTTTCCTGACGTTTTGCCCTTAGTGCCACACGTTTGGAATGGTTGACAAAAACTTTCCCGTAGCTTCCAAGACAGATTGATGATTATGACAGAATACACTCTAGAGGATAATACAAAATTATGAGTTGGAAAACACAATTGACAGAGATGGACGGAAATGTATGAAAATATAAAGTAAGTACCTGTACCTACAGTATATAGATACATGTATGCGTGCTGGGTCTAAGTAGCCTTAAACGCTCTTTGTATTAACACGATCTTAGTTGACCCGGTCCATCACAGATTGGATAGGTTAAAATGGGCAAGTGATCAAAATTGCAAAAATGGCTTTTGGACATGACTCATTTATACATCTTTAAATTTAGTGTTTACTAAATTGAAGCAATATTTAAACTCTCAACCTTTGATGTATAATTGCAATTAACGATACTTATCTTGCAAAGCCACGAGAGGACAGGGAAATTGGTAATGAATAATTTACAACAAATCTGAACTCCTGCTTGTCTCAAACTATAATTGATCTATATCCCAAAATAAGTGGATTGATATAGAATCTACGACTTGCGAGTACCAATTTTTGATCGTTTAACACCTTAAAACCTATTAAATCCGTTTCACCCATTTCTGCCCTTACCCACAAAATGTTGGGTTTTAATCCTGGAATTTTTATCTCTGGAGCCTGTATGCAATGTCACACTAAAACAATCACTCTGACTCAAATTTTCAATGGTTCTCATAAGTTTCTATAGCAAGTTTGGTACTGATCTATAACGAGTTGCAAGTTATATTATGGCTCCGGTGATAGAAAATGTTGGCGAAATTAAGTAAAAATAAAATAATATTAACGAAACTGCTAGAAAATTTGCTGCCTAAAAGAGTACTAGTAGAAGAGCACAAACAAGAAAACTTCCAATGTATTAACTTTGTCGGAATTTCAAATACTGCTGGACGTCATTTATGTTTAACTCACACCTTTTTAGTTTTCCTCCTTTTTAGGTAAATAATTACGTTTGTCTAATTTTCCTAATACCACCTATTTATAAAACATAAGTTTTTCGACTGAACTGACTTGAAACTTTTCCCAAATTGTATATTCAATACCTCTACATAAGCGCAAAAGTTTCAACGGTTTTACACAAGGCATTTAATATGTTTATGCAGACATGACTCGCTAGTTGGTATGGGATTTTGAGACGTCAACAGTCGTAAATGCTAGAATATTTAGTGGATTTCACACCAATACATTTCTTTCTGTGTTGGATAAAAACTGAGATTCTGACTCATTCTTACTGCTAAAGTGCTGAGCTAAGTCCTCCATCACAAGCAACAGTGATTTGTGTCAGTTAGCGACAGACGAAGAAAATCATAAAACTTTCATAGCTTCAGTATATTCACTACAAAAAGCCAAAACTATTCCAGAGTAGACTGTTAGAATTGTGCATGTAGCCATTTTATTAGGTTATCATCACATCGAATCATCACGCTTACACAGTCTGGAAAACCAAAAGCAAATACTAAGCCTATTCCAATATTACACAAAAATGTCGCAACACCATTAGCAATGCGGTGTTTCAGATTTTATTCTCAGCTTTATTAGCACAATATCAGAGTGTGGTGATTGACATCTGTTGAAATAGATCGACATGCGTTTTTGACAAAAATATAATAAAAGCCAATAATTTTTCGTTTAGTCTGAAGGCTGTTTTAATAACCATTGACGTATGTTGTTTCAATAAAATTATAGTAAGCTTGCCAGAACTCGGCATGGATCTGCTCTGGGAGTACACATTTCCTCATCATAATATAATTCATTTATGTCAGCCCAGTACGTAGAAACTACATAAAAGGATTCTTGTTGGCTTTGAGTGATCATATTCGTATTTGCAAAGATATGTACATAGTTTGAAGGTAGCAAAGTGATAAAATATGGTTTCAGGAATAATTCTCCAAATTGATTTAAAAACGAAAATAAACCCAGACTGGAACTGCATTGATTCTGAATAAATGAGTAATTTGTTTGCGAATAAATTTGGGGCAAAATAACAATCTACCATTTAAAATATTCAATAAAATTTCTATTAAAATTACTTTAAGCTTACTGATGAGAATTACGGAAAAACTAAAAGTAGCTAAATATAAGACGTTAAAACTGTGAACAGATGAAATGAAAGTTTTAAATTCCAGGAGAAGAATATTTACAAAATGAATATTAGGCATGTCAGTATACATAAGTAATGGTGATGGTCGGAAAAAAAATTGAAACTCTTGGTTAGTTTTCCAAGCCATGGAAAATGATAGAGTAAGTTTTTTGTTACAAAACTATAGACATATTTGAATGGTTATTTACCTATTCCACCTTGAAAGTAGTCTGATACAAACTTAAGTTTTTGGAGTCACGTTAGTTATGCTTTGGTTGCGAAAGAAAACATCGACGACACAAGCAACATTTTCATTTACAGCTCGCCCACTACCACTACAAAGTTTTCCATTACGAAACGATGAGAAGTGGAAGTAAAGTTTTCTTACATAGACATCACGTGTACAAAACAGATTAAACGTGTCAGATAATTTATGAATGTCCATAAAGAAGCATAGGCAGAGAGGAAATTTTTCGGGGGAATGAGGAGGCAACCATGAAAAGACAGTGAAAGCTTCACAAGAGAGGAAAGGATCTTGTTTATGTGTAAGCATAAATGAGGTATGAAATTTTCAGTCGGATAGAGAATGTTATTGGCGCACCGTCAGTAATAGCTATGGCATATATTCGGAATGGCTTTTGGGAATGAAAGAAGGGAAAGTTTTTAAGAAAAATAGAAAGATCATTTTGCTGAACCATAATAAAATACCATACGGCGGTAGTGGTGGTGGTGGCGAATGGAATTCTACTGTCGAAGCCCACCAGCAGCCCACGACCATGGTGTTTGCTATTGTTACCCTTGTCCTTGGAATACTTGGAGTGAGTCAAAAGATCTAGGAAGGACGAGGGAGAAGAAAGTTGCCATGAAAACACAGAGAGAAAAAGAGAAGAAACCAGAGGATGACGATGATGATCATGGTCATTATTATACTACTTGAACTTGGAATAGCATTTTCCCTCCTTTGTAGCTCAAGTACCGATCCAAATGATGAAAATAAGAAAGAAATATCAAGGAAAAGGCATAGGCAATGGGTAAAGGGTGTTTGATGTGGTGGCTCGGCTGCTCACCAGCATAAAAATTCAATAGGATATTAACCAGAGAAAATGAGAAGAGAAAAAAACGACATATCTCTTTCCCGAGATTTATTTGAGAACAAAAGATAGTCAATAAAGCAGCACAAGCATTTTATCTTGTGTCCGCTGTATAAGCGTAATCCAGATTTTATTTCTGGGAAAAAGGAATCCTTCAAACGAATAAATACTAATACTACAGCACATTCCCTAGACAATTCGATAAATTTATATAAAGCCAATACAAGCCGTGACTAGAGTTGCGTAAGACGAGTATAAACGAGCGGAAAAGAGCTAATATGACAGTTAAGCCATCGACAAAACCTAAGATTTGCTTTCCTATCATATCGCATTATTACAAAGGATCCTTCCAGGGATTTTCAGAGAAATGACATGTGTGGGCATTCAAGGGAACTCGTGTGATTTGATAATGTAGGTACATAATATTTCACGCTGTATGAGCAAGCAGGCTGTTACATTTTTAGCAAAAGTGATTTTTCATCTGTGCACAAAATCAATATAGATGACAAGCTCTTTAAAAGATGTCCAAAACAGAAGAGTCTTAGTCCCAAAGCAAAATGTCATTAGGTCCCGGAAAAACCACTATAATGAAAAGAACCCAATAGATACACAGATTCTAATTATGCAGCTGGAAAAGCAACGTTGAATTAATATTAGATGTATCGTTATAAGAAAATGGAGGTACATGGTTATAGGGGATGTGGTTAGTTCACGCTTTCACATTATGGTAGTGTAGTTTGACTTGAATAGCGCAAAATGAGGGAATAGTCATTAGTGCCCTACCACACTAGTTATTTTCCGCATAGAACACATTACAGGCAAATCCTATGGCGTAAAAATGGATCCTTGCCAGGGATAAAGGGCTAAAATTATTGTGCACTAGGAGCATGATTAATGGTTTGCTCAGCAGCGTGGAATTCAATCTCAGATTTGTAATGCGGACAAGCGTGAGCACCCATATGAATACATATATTTATTACGTGTGAACGAATGCCTATGTAAATGAATCCTTTACTAGCAGTATTTGAAAATGTTTATGTCTCCGATTTCCATTAGTTTTAGCGCAATCATAAACCAGTTAATTTATTTGGTCAAGACTAAAAAAGGAGCGCTGTAATAAAGTGGGTTCATCACTTTGGAATCTTTAGTGCATAGAGAATGAAACATAATACGCAATCAGTATATCCCGTTTAATTAATTACTCAACGAAAATTACGACCTAAGAAAATTGAGAGGTAGATAGTGTCGTCTGAAAATTGACTTGCTGAGAGAATTTTCTTTCCTTCGAAAATAAGCATAATAAGGTCTGTGATCTGCTCTATACGTCAAATGAGATCATAAAGAATAAGAAATAAAATATCAGTAAATCATTTTAATCAAGAAATTATAGGATACTATTTTGTCTTTGAAAATTTTCATGAGAACATTTTTAATCAGTAACGTTGGGAAAACAATCGCTTCTACATTTCATTATACTTGTAAATTTTTGCAAAACATTCTCCCTTGCTCCTTTGATCACAAAATTTTCTGACTAGTCAAATATTAAAATATTTTACTAGAATTAGACTATTTTATTAGTTGGGGTTGCGTTGGACTATTAAAGGTTTTTAGTTTTTAAGATTTTTAATTCCAAGAATAGGTGCTCATAATAAGTAATAGCCTCTACACCTCGCCACTATTGCTTCTGGATGAAGATCAATTTCACGATCCTCTTGTAGGGAATATGAGATGAAATGCTAGCCACGGTTCAATTCGCTTTGCACACAAAGTTTCGTTAGATATTTTACCCATACGTTAGAAAAAGTTAAAGCTTCCCCGATTTTTATAACATTATCATGATTATAAAAATACATATAATAAAAAAACTGATCTCATAAACTTAGTTATTAGATCAGCAAAAGTTCATAGTTCATTAAGTTCATTGTTGGCACTGTCTTAAGAGACTAAAGAGTAAAAGAATAACATGATTCCACCATTTACGCTATCGCGACAAATTGACGATATCCCATTCTCGTGGGAATAATAGCTGCACATCGCACCGTCGCAATGACATATTATCCTTAAGATTAATACAAAAAGAGAGACAAATTTGCGGAAGGTCCCTTGTACCTATCCATCCACGAAAAAGATAACCTATTATTATTACCGTCGAGAAATAAATGTATTATCGTGCTAAAAGACATGCTATTTATAAATGATAGTTTCTTTTAGTTTGTGACCACACGCTAAACGAGCACAACGGGTGACAATAAACAAATACATTTTTTCTCTCCTCTTGCGAGCCATCATTTTCATGCCATTTCATGATTTATGCAGCACAAAACTTTTCAACAACTCACGCACCTCCCTCGGGCTAGTTCAATTGTAGTGTTTTTTTACATGAAGGTTTTGTCGATAAAAGAGTAAGTTTGTGAGTTCCTTGTTTTTTTTCCAAGAATATATTGTAAATGATGCAATATTCATTATACATTCAAGAAAAAAAATTTGCGAAGGACTTGTAAGGAAGGTTGATAATTCCAGTTGAATAAGATTAAGATGCTACAAAAAACCCATTAATTGCAGTTTATGTTGCGTTTGTTGGTAAAGAAGATCCATTGAGTATTTTACCATATAAATGTAAAGAATGCTTTTGATACAATGATACTTTCAGAATGTACTACTTTTTAAAATCTCATAGGAAAATGCAGTAGGTATTTTTATGAGAGCGTACTAAAATTTTCGTCAAAACACCTTTGGTCTGTGTGAATAATGCTACTTGTAAAATTCGATAGAATATTAACAAAGTAGATGGAAACACCGTTTAAATTATAAAAAAGATGGTTTGAACACTCCTCTTCATTTTTACGCGTGAATCCTGGTACCAAATACCCTTTTTCTAAACGAAAGTAAACTGCCATCCTCTCTGAGAATGTTCAGTGGGAGGACGCTCAGCAAACTTTATGAACAAATCAAGACATGTTTGCTCACAAATATTTAGATATGAAACTGCGCAAATGGAGTTTTATTCGCCATAAACTAAGGTCTCTCGTAAAGTCATAAGTCATCTTTTCATTAGTAAAGCCAGCGAGTTCATGTATACAATACACAAGAGTTTTCGGTAATAATCAAGATTTACGACATGACTTGCTTTGCAAAAAATTTAAGTCGTTAAGTTCCATTCGTAATTAAAATGCAGTGGATAAGTTATAATGACCATCATATTATGTTCATTACCATTAGCAAATTTGTGCATCCATAAAGTTACATATTTTGACCGTATAAGCTGATACCATAATGCCAAGGAATGATTCAACTGCTTATTCAAGTAAACTTTTTTTGCATCCATTTATGAAGGCGGAAGCAAAGCGTGTAGAGATAAAGAAGACTAGGTCGGGTGAAGACGAAAATGGGAAAAACATAATCATGTTTTCGTGCTCCTTCTCATTCCTTTTTTCTGGGCAAAACTTATCGCAAACTTACTTTATGATATGTAAAAAGCTCGTTTTGATGACAAAATGAAATGATGCAACTTGGATTTGGCCTCCAGGAACGGCAGAAGAGGGGCCCTCGAGAGAGTGGTAAAGCTCATAGCATTATAGCTTTGCAATAAGCCATACTCATTACCTAAAAATTAAGAAGACTCTGCTGGTTTGAACGCAAAGCCTCCTATAAAAGTGGATAGTACTGACTGGGATGTCGTGATGAAAATTCTATAAAGTTGACACCACAATCCTATTGTGCATTCTTCTCCAATCTAATCACACATACCTACATACATTATGTCACAATCGTCAGATTCACTTTATTCCTTAATTGATCAAATCTCATTCAAATAGATGTAAAGAAAGGAATTTCGGTTTGAAGCTGAACAAAGAGAGAGCAGAGAGAAAGCGCATAAAGCACACAGTACACATATATTGTGTAACTGTGAAATCTTCATACAATGTGTGCTAGTGTTTTTGACAATAGCTTACGAGAACTCCTAGATTGCAGCCGAGTTTTTTTTAATCTCTCAGCCCTGCATGTCACAGTATAAAAGGAAAGGTAGATTGAATTCCTAAAGAAATGAAATTACCTCCATATATTACGTGTGTATCGGGTTCCTTTCTCACCAGTGCGATAAAGGACACAAAAATGGGTAGCGTTCCTATTAGCAGCCCTTCTCTTAAAAAAGAACGCAAGGAAAAGGCAAGTGCACGTAAATGGAGGACTGTCAAGTGTACTTCCAAACATGGGTTAATTACACAGGCTATCAGACTGCAGGGGTCTTGATCTCCGTCCTTCTTGTCAGCTTAATAATGGGTTACTAATTAGAGGCACATGCGCCCAACCTTTAGTTGCTGATTAGAGTACATACAATGTTCTTTCTAACGAAACCGCATTCTCTTGTGAAGGGAAAACGAAATACCGCTTTTCAGCATTCTAGTTGGAGGTCTAGGATTATATAAAAAACCTCATGACATGACTTAAGCTCACCGGACGTAGTTTGAGTCAAGTTAAAGTACAAAAACCGTTAGGTAATACATGTACAAAATTTTTAAATCTTGTTAAGGCGTTTTAAGTTTTAAATCAACGCTTATTTTTCAATTAGTATCATAAAGTTTGGCTTGGAATCATGTTATTGATTTATTACTCTGACTAACTGAAGTCTAATTTTCATTCAAAAAGAAATATTGATTTTTACGTAAAAATCATTTCATGCCTATTTCAAGGCTATTTATAAACATTACCTGTAAGTCAACCCCATTATTTATGTTTTTGATCCGTAATTTTTTGAGTCCTTTAAAAGCTCTGGTATCGCACGTATTAATTATTTATACATTGACGACCAAACAGCTCATACTTATTTCTTGTTTGGTTTTCTGCCTCTTGTCCTTCTGGAATAATGAATTCCGGCAAAATAATTTGTATTTGTTATTACAACGATTAAAATATATACAACAACGCAGCAATTAAAAAGGTAATATTTCATCATACACCCCCTTTAATTTAGCACCAAATTTGCGTTGTATGATCTGTTAGGTGTGTGTTAAATACGATTCATTATAAGGCCAAGATGAGACATTCAAAACCATGTGAGTCCAAAAATTACAAGATACCCGCCGTCCAACATTAGTCTGAAGTCCAATAGCTCAAAACATATTACAAGATACATGAAATCAAGCTATTCATTTAGTGTCAAAGTATTTAAATACAACATGTAAGCTCAACAAACACACTTGCCACAAAACGTGCGTGATGCAGTAGGAATGAATGGATTCATTTGTTTACCAAATCTGTAAAATGTACACTTCTATGAAAAACAAGTTGCATCACAATTATAATTAATACACCTAACATCTTTAGGGGTAATATGTAGACATTAATTTCTTTTCCTTCTATGATTTTCATCAGAATATGGAAAATGCCGACAAAAAAACTCTAAAATATGATAAGGATCGAATTATACATCTTAGCAACACATATCTTGATAGAGTATAACCTATAAATTAGATTTTTAAAAGATGCAAAGCTTTGAAGCAATAAATATGGCTAAAGAGTCCAAAATCGTAATTCGTAAAACAAAAGCTATTGACATGTTTCTGGGATGAGTAGAAGAAGGATGATGCAACAAAATTATGGCTTCCCCCTACGAGGGACATTTTATACAGATAATTATTATGTGCAGTCGTTTTACCTTTCTCGTCACACAATCACAATAATTATGATGATGTATTATCATTAAAAAGGTACAAATGGAGTCAACGAGATCATTCATTTGGACAGATGTTATATTATTACACTGAGAGAAGAAGCGGATCATGATATTGCTGAAATTGATGGTGTAAGTGTACCCTGTCGAGAGGAAGATACCGTATAAACAGAATTAGGTATGATTATCATTATTATGTTCTGATTTATGGTACAATGTCATCGCGGCTATATGCCAACGTTTCTTTATGAAACTTACCTCTTTCCGCGGGCACATGTCCTAGGTTAGAGATGGCTGTGGTTAACCAAATACCGATATGGTTAATATGGTTTGGTTACTA
>JAANSQ010001201.1:0-16205 GCA_036850885.1 Lepidocyrtinus dapeste
GTATATCGCCGTTCCTCTTTTGGGGACTCTTCCTCCTTCTCAACCTCCCATTCTTTAGTTATCATACTGGGTGAGGGGGGGCCAAATCCCTTGCCGAATGACCTTCGGGGTGCCAATTTTGACGGCTTTGATTTTGTAGACTGAGTCTTTCTCTTGGGTTCCTCTTCAGGGGACTCCTTCTCAATCTCCAATTCTTCAGTTATCCCTTTGATCGAGCTGTTACATCGGTGAAGGAATGACATTTCATGTGGAAATGATGATGCCCGATTTGGTAACTTTGATTTTGGAGACGCCACGTTCTTGGGTTGCTGAAGAGTTGACTCCCTCTTCGGAGATGACCAGGGGGTCGAGCTAAATGAAGGTTCGAAGGCGTCAATTCCGTCCGCTTTCAGGTCAATAGGCAAATCCAATCCGTGTTGTACAGCATAATCTTCAATAAATTGCTGAAACAGAGCGTTTTGTTTCTGCTGAAAAACTTGCAAAGCTCCCTCGAACACAGCTTTAGCTTCAGCCTTCATTCTCTCAAAGTCTTTCCTCAAGTCCTCTAGCGAAGACTCCATTATGCCAAATGAATCTGAGATTAAACAAGATTGAAAATAATTTAATTAGCAAACTTCGATCTAAGCATTCAGTAATTAATGAGATATCGACATCAAACAAAAATCAAACGAAGGAAAACTTACACCAAGAGCAGCAGTGGAATACTAATAAGGTCCAATTTTTTTTGTTTCAGGCCAAACAAAAACAATCTTCCGAAAGTTCCAACAAAGCGTTCAGTAATGAGGTTGACAACAAAAACAAATGAACTAATTGATAGCGGAACTTTATACCGAAAGTTGTCTTGGAATAATATTCTTTGCGATTTTTGTAAAGAACTATTTGTATTTAATTCGGTTGTGACAATTACTTTTAAGGTCACACCACTTTACTTTTACTTCACGTGAATGAATTGAGAAAGAGAGTCGTCTGAGGTCTGAGATCGAGAACAAATGAAGAGCAAAACAAGATCAATCAAGACAACACAGAATGGAATGGGGAGAATGGGTACTTGACTTGATTCGATTCGTCAAAAAATGCAAATGCATGAAAGTTGACAAAATGCAAACCATACAGTTGCCTTGCACAACTAGTAAGAAACGCAGCGGGAGAATTGGCGAGCCTAAAAAGTATATATTTTCCTCTCTTGCAGTTTTGGCTTCTTGGCACACCAAACTCTCTGCATAATCCATTGGCTTTTTCGACCGTAATACGTTATGTAAACGAAGGCCATCCATGGAAACAAGCGCATAATATCATGAAGTTAATCAATGGGTTAAATACCTCTAAATTGAGTTCATATGGTTACACTGCATTATTAGTTTATCTTTATTAAAAAACGAAAAGAAGACCTATATTTTTTTCAGAGAAAATCATTTGGAAATAAAGTTCCGTTCTAAAACAGTTATCAAACGGAAACCTACCACTATTGTCTACGATAATTATAATGAACTTGTTTTATACATTAACATTATAATTACATGTGTTTTCAATACTTTCATAACATTCTTAAAGGTAAATAGTTTCTTCTTCATACTTATCTATTTCCTTAAAAATTAGTCAACAATGTTTTCCTTATACTTCAAGTTCAACAACTTCTGCCTCTCTAAATAGGTATTTTATTGTTTTTAAATGCTTTAAATGAGAGTTTTTGAAATGTAATACTTACACAGGAGAGATCCATTCGTTCTTCAAGTCAGGTTTTTATTACTTCGGACAAGGGTGGGCTTTTCATTGTTCAATGAAGGCTTAATTGGAGTCTCGCTCCCTCATATAATACAATAAGGACTTATTAATTTTGATCTGTTCTAATAATTTTTTCTTAAATGTAGTTTTTTTAAATCGTCAGTTTTTCCTTAATACTGAGATGGCGCTTTAGAATCAACAAAATGCATTTATACACTAACACAAATAACTAAAATTAAATTTTGGGATGTTTATATTTTTTCTTCATAGTAATTTTTAACCGCTTATCCCAATTTATCTTTTAAATAGGGTATATTTTTCGTATCTAAAAAATGAGTATTGGAGTACAGGGATTTTTATTATTTTTCCGGGTAGGGGTACACAGTCCTTATCATACAAATAATTAATATTTTGTTTGATGTAACTAATCAGATTACCTCCATCTATAAATTGTTTTGTATGAACGCTAAAGCAATTATGTTAGATTATCTGGGCTCACAATTTTAATTGTTGGACTGGTTAATAACTCATGCCTCAGTTTTACATATACAGGGTGAATCTGAGCATGATTTAATAGCACCATGAAAGGCATGATAAAAATGAACATACCAAAACTTTCACTCGATCTACTCTTAGTCTCCCATACACGCTCGCAATACGCGATAAAAACCATTTTCCCTAGTGTTTCATCCACAATTATAATTTTTTGCTGTTGTTTTAAAAGTTTATAGTGTATATGATTTTTTTCGTTAGCTCAGAGCCACCCAGTATAGATCATTTATAAAAAACCACACTATTTTTGTTCATCACAATATATTTTTTTATAATTTCCTCAACAAAACTCTCTCACCCTGTATTACAAATAGAAATAGAAAGAAACACTACGTCTTAAAATAAAATAAAATTAGGAAGCACTTGTGTAACTAAAAAATATACTATAATTTTATAAATTTATCTAGGTACAGAATATTTCTTTTGCCTAAGGCAATAATACTATGAGGCAATACTCGGTATGTTTTTTTATATTAATACTGGATTAATACTGACAACAAAACAAAAACCAGAGATCAATGTTTTTTATTACAAGGTATGTATCGTATTATTAATCAACAAGAACAACAATTTAACGATCTTGATTTCAGAGAGAGAGAGAGAGAGAAAGAGATTCAATTGTATTATATAAAAAACGCTCGCGTTTTAAAATTTGTTTTTTTGTTCACTAACCATTTCTTGAGCACATACGGTTAAAAAGTTTTTTTTTTCTTACTTACTCTTCCTTGTCAGATTGCTTTAGCGGAAGAGAAGTAGTATATCCTTCAATTGGGGCTGGGGGTAAATTACGTAATGTTATGTTTTTTTGGGGGGAGAGAAAGGAACCAACTCTGTATATATATTTTTTTGGCTTGAAAAGGGAAGTACTTTTCTGTTTTTACAACTAGTAATAGCACCACCAGATATAAGGTTTATATAAGATTGTTTAAGAGTAGATCGTGATAACCTCGCGACCTCCACCACGTACCATTAGCACACGATCTAGACCTTCTGTCAAAACTTCGAGGAACTCCATATCTGAAAATTGAGAAATAACAAATGTTTAGTTTATTGAATGTTTTGTGTTAATTGTATTAATGAGAACTTACAGTTTGCCTCGGATTCTGGAGAACTGGATTTCGGTGGACTAGGTAAGTTGATAATAACCAACTTGGCATCATGACTCTTAGTGACAATCACTTCATTAAGTTTCACTGCGGTGTGCATCCTACGCACGTTATCCTGATCTGGCTTGATATCCAGGAGCTTCTTAATTGGCTGAGTTTGAGTCTGCTGCTCAATGGGAGGCTGTTCAGGGGCTGGAGGCTGTGATGGTGCTGAAGCTTCTTCGTCGGGCTCTGCTTGGGTTGAGTCTTGATCTTCTTCCTCATCGTCTTCACTTCCTGTTAGTTACAAATGCAAATAAGATTAGCAAAGGATTTTATTTGTGGTGAAAGTCGTCTCACAAAGCCCCAGTGTAAGTTTTTAGTATAGAAGTGACTAACCTTGCTTAGTAGCAAACCGCACCGGTCCCTTGCTTCCTGTCTTACCATCCGCCTCTCCTTCCTCGTCATCTTCCTGTATAGTATTTCCAACGACTCCATTATCCACCAAAGGACTTTTCTCGTCAAATGAGTGGTTTTCCACAAGAGTCTCGACCATGCTCCTCCTTCTCTTTTTGGTGAGATTCAGTTCCTTTAGCATCTGGTTTCTTTGCTCCATGAGCAAAGTCCTTTCATAAGTGTAGGCAGAAATGTCACTGTTTTGCATCTCAACAACCTCCACATCCGCATCAATCCTGAGGGCGTAGAGAAAAGCTTTCAAGTCCTTTTTCATCTGGATAGAGTTGTCTTCAATTTGGGCAACGGTGAAAATCCTCATCTTGCAGTTCTTCCATGTACGGTGTTGTTTAAGGAGGAAAGGGAGCAGCATTAAAAGACCACCATCATGGACTATCCACCAAATGTCAATGTTTCCGGAGACACGATCCATGCTATCCGGATAGAAATGAATGCCTTTCGGGACGAGCAAAGCCATTTTTGCTGCAGCCACAGACCGTATCGCCCGAATAAAGGTTTTCTCATCCGCTTTCTGGCGCCAGCCAGACGGCCATCCAATCATAACCGTGTTCGGTTTCAAGCCACCAAGTCCGGTTGTCTGAATTCTAAATGAAATGAATGGCACATTNAAACTTACAAACAGTTCATTCCCATCGTCACGTCTGGGCAAGCAAGAATGTCCACAAATCCCTTGACACGTTCCTCATCCATCAACTTTCGCAAGCATTGCTTGGCAGCCGCAGCCTCACCAACATGTTTCTGGAACTCACCCTCCAGAACACTCACAGCAATTGTCAATCCTTTTCCAGCTTTAAGTTGACTAGCGAAAGCAAACATTTTCTTCTGTTTTGGAGTAAGGTCTTCATTCAATTTAACCAGGATCATGATCTGTGGGCGCCAATTCTTGGTGTGTGGTGGAGTCTCCTCCAAACGAAGGAGAGAAAATCGGGCAGCGCTTAGATTCAAGCCACGGATACCATCACCCCATTCCTTCTCAGCCCTGTATTGATACAAAGAGAATGATTTAAACTCTACCACGGATACCATCACCCCATTCCTTCTCAGCCCTGTATTGATACAAAGAGAATGATTTGAACTCTGACATTTAATAAACATCTAAAGAAGCTTATGAACTTATGAATAAGCTTACCCTCGGTATTCAATGTATTTGTAGATACAGCCAGCTATTCCCATCGCCAACAAAGCATAATACCAGCTAGTCATGAACATGACCGTAATGCATAGAGCCAATCCGATAAAACTCAAGGCCCAGTGGTAGTACTTGAATCTTGGCCTCCAGTTTGGTGTCTTAAGGAGAGTTTGCACAGCACAAGCCAAGTTCACAAATCCATAGCACATCAAGAAGAACATGGACAATAGAGGAGCCAATACGTCAACATTTCCAAGAAGAACTCCACATTCGCAGATGCACAGTGTCAATATCAAAGCCCGAGTTGGTTCGCCTCTGGAGCTAGACACACAGAATGGTTCCAGCACGGGGATGATTCCGTCTCGTGCGATAGCTTGGAGAAGTCTCGGTGCTCCAGTTAAAGATTGTAGCCCAGCGCCAATGGTTGACAGGAATGAGCCGATGAGGATTACCCATTCATTTGGCCATGCGATGTTGGCAACGACCAAGCGACCTCCAATTGACTGACCGAATCTATCAAGAGGAATGAAGATTGCTAAAGTATTATGAAGTAAACTTTCACTTTTTGGTGAAAGCATATAAGATAGTAAGAGCTCATACTTATCCCGGAGCAGAAGGTTATCCACAGTCCCAGCAAACAGAAACACACAGCTCAAGTAGACAAACGAGGTAGTGAGAATGGCACAGATTGTTCCAATAGGGATGGATTTCTGTGCGTCTGCCAAGTCGCCAGACCTATTTGACCCGGCCATGATTCCAGTAACGGAGGGGAAGAAGATCCCAACAAGAATTGTAAAGGTGGTGGTGATATCAATAATAACCTGATTGTAGACGTTTCTTGTAGTGGTGCCATTGGAATAAACGCTTGTACTTGGTAGGACGTCTTCGTCGTTAAATGAACTGGCAAGGATTTGGTCCTGCAAAAACGCACAGTATGAATTACTTTGTCTCTTAATCTTTAATTTTACCATGTTATACCTTCTCGGCGAAAGAATTCCAAACGTTATCAAAGAACACGCCAGAGCTAAGTCCCTTGATCCCTTGAACTATTGATGTATTATGTTTCTCAAAGTACTCGTCGCATACAATTCCATTGAACTCGTGCGTCTTGCAGAATTGGTTGTATAAAGGACTTCCAGGCTCCTTAGTGCAGTTCCCAGCGCCATCCTGTTGAATCAAGCGGCTTCCCAGTACGCACATATTCAGCTTGTCATTTCCATAAAAGTTGACAAACAGGCCGACATACACAGCAATGATTGATCCAATCACGCAAGCAAGTGCTACTGCAGCAAACTTGTTAACAAACTTGACACCGATATACACCACCATGCCGATGATACAGAGGAGTACACTTCCGTAAACGCGATAGTTGTTGTACATGTTCTCAGGGATTGTAGTGTCGCCAAATATTGAGATTTCAGGAGCCATGTAGGTCTGTAACCAATGGTAACATAGCGATAGCATTAAATATAAAAATTCGTTGCTGTTAAACTTGAGAGAAAGTATTTCCAAATTACAATTAAGATTTCAATCGCGCCAACGATATACATGGCACCAGCGAAAGTAGTCCCGATGTAGAAGAGTATACCCACAGCACCCCCAAATTCCGGTCCAAGACTTCTACTGATCATGAAATAACTCCCTCCTGCAGGCACCACTCCGTTTGTAGCGATCGCACTCATAGAGATGGCCGTTAGCATAGTCTAAAGAAAGCAAACAATTTTACCTAGCTTTCTCCATAATTGTGAATTTTACTTAAAATTTTTAACAACTCACAATACAGCAGCACATTAGTACGATAAAGAAGCCACAAAACGCGCCCGCAGTTCCAACCACCCAGGTCAATCGGATGAACAAGATAACGCCAAAAATATTCTGGATGCAGGGTAAATACACCCCAATGAACGTTCCCATATTGGCCCCACCTTTAGCTGGTTGTGCGGGTGGAGCTGCGCCCTCCTCTGTGCCTCCGGCATCAGTGCCTACGGATGCCTGTGGGATTGTGTTCGAGTAGTTTGCTAACGAATGTAGCACATTTGGTAGGAGTAGGTGACCAGTACCATCATCCTTTAGAATTTTAATTTGAGTAAATATTTATTTCCCCCGTTAACTTGTAAATTGATTTAAAACACTACAAAACTTACCCCACCAAATAGATGGTTCAGAATACCACTGGTATACCCAAGTTTGGAGGAATCATCAGGGGTGGCAGCCACTCCCCCCATAGTGCTACCAGGTCCCCCGCCATGGTTAGCCTCTATGTTGATTTTGGTGTCATCCATAATGGATGACTTGACCTTTTTCTTTTCGTAATACTGTTTGTAGAACTCGTAATCGTTGGTTTGTGTTCCAATACCAGTTGTGGTACTAGTTGAGCAGGGACCTTTCCCAAATTAAAAATAAAAATGTTTCAAACTAAATTGATAAAAAAATTTCGAGGAATGAAGACAAGAAGAAGAAGAAGAGTAAGAGAGAGAGACAGAGATAGAGTGAAAGTAGGTCACACGTATACGTATAGGAAACAGGAGGGTGTGGGTACAACTTCAGCGTTGAAAGCAAGAGAGAGAAGATGAGCGTTTTATTGTGACAAAAAGAGGTTTGAGGGGAAAAAGTCGGTCAGTAGAGTATGTATGTGTAGATTTGCAAATTGAGGAACATGGACGAGTTCTATATAACCATCAAGTCGTTTGCAATCGGAAACGAAGTATAGAAAAGAAAGGGAAATGCTTGCCTAAAACTGTCTAATGTTTCTTCGGCAAAGATCGGCAGTTAAAGGCTTATTATTATTCCTGTATGTGGGGGAATTTGAGAGAGAAAGGAAGACTGGTGAAAGGAGGAATTGTAGAGAATTGATTCCAGAGAAAGTAGAACGAACAAAAAAAACTTTTTTTGTGGGATTTGCTGCGAGACGATGCTGGGCACAAAGAACAGATACTGTTTCGGGAGATGTGGGAAAATCCCAAGGAACAATAACATGTCACTTTCTGGGAACAGGTTCTTGAACTTTTTGCAAATGAGTTTATTATGGGATTACGTTGTATAGAGTACACATTCGTATGGAAATATTGCGGAGAAAATGTATGCACCTTATAATTAAACTGGGTTATGACTAATTTTTCAGAGTTTCCCATTTTTAAGCTGCCAGTGATGCAATTTTTTACTTTGTGGATGTATTCGAGATTTAATTCTTAGAGCAAATTATGCTATATTATTTGATAAGGAAAAACTTATTTCAGGCATATTATCTTATTGATTATTTTTTTAGGTTCTAAGTATATTATGTATTATCGGTGAGATAGATATTCTATCTGAATATGATATACGAGATGAAAAGATTATATGAAAGTTATAGAAGGTATGTTTGCAGGTTATGATAAAAGGAAGTGATAGGGTTTTTGGAAGCATAATAAACTGAGAAAAAACCACGACATTAACACGAGCTTTGAGAAATATTAAGGGGTTCCAGAGAATAATGCTATGAAAAACATGTTGTCTTTGATCTGCATATGCATGGGTAAATTATGTAGCTTGCACGCGTATGGAGGTATAAGACTAAAAAATTTAATTGGGTCAGGTTCATTACATAATTGAATGAAAAGTGTGGGGCCTTTGATCATTTGTTTAGCTGGTGTTGGTATCAAAGTGAGGTCTTTGAATAATTTATGCTTGGGGAATCGAGTAAAAGAAGAGAAAGGCTGTTTAATGAATTTAATTAGCATGAATACCTGGAACTAGACCACGGAGTCTTTCACTACTTCTGAGACCAGCAGAAGTAGAAGGAACACTTGGAATGGGAGCACTGTCGGTAGGAGCTACGTGCTGCTGAATTGCAGTAACTACCTGGTTCTGATTTAAAGGCACTAACGAACTACTACTCTCTTCACAGCTCGCTTCTAGGACAACGGACGAATGGAAACTTTTAACTGAACTCCTTCCTGATTGACTCTCCTCTGCGAGAGCTTCTCCCGCTAAACTTTCAACAGCACTTGTACTTCCGGACCTTACAGAGTGCTGCTCATCTTTTAAAAGTACGCTATTTACGCAATCGTCATCATCTTGCGTTGCGTCTTCCTCTAATTCTTCTTCCTCCTGTTCCTCCTCACTAGGTTCTACCTCAGCTAACTGTGCGAAACTTACCCTCCTGACGGGAGCTGTGCTTTCACCACGCTCGCCTTGATCACTATTATTACCTTCCCCCACTCTACTACCTTTCCTACTCCTACGCTTCCGGTCCCTATCCCACTTGTAATCTTTCGGAGGGACTTCCTCTTCCACTAGAGTGCCTTGACTGCTAAGGCTCCCAACTACTGCTTGTTCACTCCGGAAACTACTCTCCAAGGAAACAAGGTCACTGCAGTCCCAATATGCACTGGAGTAACTGTTAACTAACGTGGACCCGTAACTGCTTACACTTAGGCCTAAATAGCCTACACTATTTACACTTGTTCCTTCACAGGAGGAACTTGACAATCCTGTGTTCGGGGGTGGGGAAAGCAACGATAAATTGGGGGAGTTTGTCTTGAGCGAAAGTTCTTTCGGAACAGTAGGGTCTTCTTGTGGCGCTGGAGGCAGTGGTGGGGGGATCATAGTATAAATTTGAAACTTTTGAAAAGTTCATTATGCACAGGTGTTAGTAAAGTTCACGGTAGTGGCGTGTGGCTGGCCTACTTCAGCAATGATGATGCAGCAGAAGAGAAAGATGATGCTAGCAAGAGAAAGTGGGGCAACAGTAGCAGTAGCAAAGAGGTAAATGGGTATCGTAGTACATGTATTTTTTATGTGCTACAGGGAGGAGTTGTCTGCTGGAGTTGATCCTGGAGGATATAAAATATCCCTTAAAAAATGAAAAACTTTTTGTATGGGGAAATATGAGAAATTCCTTTTGTAAATATAGTAATTCTTTTCTTTTTCTCGATTGCTTTTTATTTGCGCACAACTTCCTACAATCAAGGACATTGAAGGTTGAAATACGATATGACGTGTTTAGCTTACTGATATGATCTAATTAAATTACACAAGGAGCTTTTTATTGCTTTTTAATTACATTTTTCATCAGCGCATTCGCAATCAACACACAAAACCCTTTGTTCAGATCAGCATCAGAACTATAGAATACTTTGTCTACAAGCAAGCGCCATCTAGTAGTAGCATAGAAAAATTCTTCCGCAATGAGTTGGGAGCTCCCTTCAAACCAACATCATTCCTTTCCCTTCAAGTCAAAAGCTTGTGACCAGACAATAATAATAACAGTCCATCTTGTCAAGTAGATTAATTAAAAAATCTATTTATTAAAAGTTTTGAAGTATTTACTACTAAAAGTGAAAAATGGTGTCGTTATCTCGTTGGGCAGATGAAATTGATGATGAGGATTTTGAGTTGGATGATCAGCCCATCCGGAAGGAGAACTTGATCCCTGGAAAACCAGATTTTTTAAGGCCCAAGGAAGGAGAGAGGATCGTTACTGAGGTCAAGATTGACCCAGAAACTGGAGCCAAGCACCAGATTCACTGGACCTTCGGTTTAGAGAAAAAATTGGGTAAGTAGACACAATATAGGCCTAAAATTAAAAAATGTTGTTATGGTAGTAATACAGTCTCGTTAATTAAACTTGTAGTGAGTAAGGGGGTCATCGATAGAAAAACACGATGGGTGAAGTTCGGCCAGAGTAAACGTGATCCCCCTGGTCCAAACTCTGCAACTACAGTTGTAGCGGACGAAGTGCTAATGCAATTCCTGAACGCCAACAAGATTGATGACGCTGCTGATGATGTTAACAATCCGTTCGCTAAATTGCGAGAGGAGGGCAAAGGATTTGTTAAGTGTAGGTACTGTCATGATAATCATTTCAGTGCCAAGTGTCCTTACAAGGATGTTGCTGGTTTGAGCGAGATCAGCAGTGCCGTTAGGAACGCCGGAGTAGGGCAGGATGATGACAAGAAGGTAAACAGGATATTACAAAAATTTCAGATTATCAAAGTTGATGCGACTTTTAATTGTTGAAATTTGTTTGATTTCTAGGTCGACTCCGAGTCCAAACCAGGTATTTTTGTACCGCCTGCATTGCGTGGTGGAAACCGTCGCGGTGAGACAATGAGCTCACTTGGATCTAACAGAAAGGACGAAGCCACCATCCGAGTTAGCAATTTGCCTGAGAGCATGTCCGAAACTGATATGCAAGAATTATGCAGTCCATTCGGGAAAATTGACAGAATCTTTTTGGCCAAGGATAGGTAGGATAGGATTCATTAAATTAATCATATTCAGTTTCTGTTTAAAATCTTAAAGAATTCAAACTAATTTTCCTTTGATTTTTATAGATCCACTGGCGTTTGTAAAGGTTTCGCGTTCGTAACCTACCAGAACCGAGAAACGGCAGCGCGTGCCTTAAGATCCCTAAATGGATATGGATACGATCACTTGATTCTTAACGTGGAATGGTCAAAGCCCGCACAAAATTGATTTAGGTATAATAATTTGTCGAAACTTTGAACCTGGCAGGAAGCATTTCGTTTGTAGAATAATTATAATTATTGTACTTTTTATCAACGTAATAAAACATTGATTTTTTGAAACTCACTTAAATACATTTTACCCTTCTTGACTTCGTGATTTTTGAAACCTGTTCGCCCACTACTCAATTAACTCATGTTTTTTTTTTCTCTTTTTGTCATTCGAGTTCAGGCAAAGTCCAAAAATGTAATTTCATTTTGCAATATAAATCGTAATTGGTTGAGGAAAGCGAAAAACCTACGCGGTTAATGACATATCATATGCTTTAACGCGAATTTACCCAAATTTGGCAGGAACAACGCATAATGAAAGAAAGGTACACTCACCACCATCAAACCACCTTTACCATATTAGAGTCTAAGACCACATAATATCATGTCATGTACACTATTGTATCATGTTTATCATGATGATCTTCATTACGACGACCCAAGCCAGCTGCTACTAATAATGTTGCTCCTGGAGAAAAAGGAATAGATTTTAGCTGTTCTGGAGCTGGAACAAAAAGACACAATACATTATTTATAACCAATAGCATTATAGCATTAGGTGGGATTTGTTCCAAACTTTAATATTGTTTGGAAGTGGAAACGCGAAACAAACAGTCGATTTTGGATTTTTTTTTACAAAACCTTTTACAAAAAGTGAAAATGAGTGATGCGCAAATATACCATTCACCAGCGCCCCAACAGCCTCAGCAACAGAATAAGCGCGTGGCTGAACAGAAGGTTATCCTCCTGGGAGATTTTGGAGTGGGAAAGACTTCACTGTTCAGAAGATTTGCGAATGATACTTTCACCACAGCCAGTGACAGGAAGTCTACTTTAGGTCTGGATTTTTATACAAAAACGTTTACACATGAGGACCAGAGTGAGGTGGTGAAGGTTTGTTAAATTAATTAAAATTTGGAATGGTGATTGTCATTGTGTGTAAATTCTTGTATTGTGTGTCTATAGCTCCAGTTATGGGATACTGGAGGAATGGAGCGTGTGGCATCGATAACCTCTTCATACTACAAATTTGCAGAAGCAGCTATTCTTGTCTTTGATTTGAATAATCCAGACACGTTTCACTCGTTAGCCCAGCACCTTATTGAAGTGGCAAGTTATGCAGAGAATTGTAAAGTGTTCTTGTGTGGAAACAAGGTAGATCTGGTCAGTGAAAGTAACAGGGTTGGATCAGGAGGAGGGAGTGGAGGTAGCTGCAGTAGTAGTACTGATCAGCCTTTATACGATCAAATTAGTATACGCGACATGGAGCAGTTTTGGTAAGTGGGGGTCACTTGAAATGGATAAAAGATGGAGGAATTCGGACTGAAATGAAAATATTTAATTATTCTTCGCAGTGAACAAACCTCCGTGATAACAAACATGTACGTGACTTCATGTAAAACGGGTGAAGGTGTGCAAACTATGTTTCACGATATTTCTCGCCAAATTCGGAATGCGTCTCGAGCACGATATGAGCTAGCGAAACATGCCGTTCTCACCGAAGAGCTCCCGTTTCAACTCACCGACGAGGATGAGTCGCAACAAGCAAACGCTCAAGAACAGTGCAGTTGTTGAAAAATACTTAATGCCATAATAATATATACAAATTAAATTAACTTCTTTTTTAACGCGCTTCTAATGTATCTTCTCTTCTTGTAACGTTTATTGCAAAAAATAATAATAAAAAAAATCCATTTTATAAATTCTTTAATTGCCCCATTAATTGATCCAAATCGATATCATCATCTTGCACCAACTCCTCCCCATCTCCTTGACCTCTGAGGTCACGTTCGACCAAGTCAAACTCTTGTTTTAAGCCAGCAGCACGAAGCTGCTTTTCGCGTTCTGTCATGACCTGGACAGATTCTTCCACCACACTAATTCCATACTCGTTATCTTCGTGAAGCACCTGTTGTTCCTCTTCCACTGCGACTGCCCCCACTGGATTGTTCCTTAACTCCTCTTGATATTCCTTCTGTCTCTGGACACAACCGTAGTCATCGCAATGAGGATTAGGTTTCAGCATCATTCCCGGGAAGAAGTCGTTTAAGGCATTGTAGCCCACGTAGTTGCTTACGTCTCCAAAACCGAGCAGTTTCTTCAGCGTATTCTGAACAAGAAGTCCTGCCACTATGCCCATTGTAGTTGGAAGTGAAGCTGCACACACCCCATCTCGTTTAAGTGTCTTTTCATCCACTCCTGTCGCCACGATCAAGGGAGGAGCACACTGAAAACAAGCAGTCACTCCTGGGTTCATGTATTGAATATGTCCGGAAACCGCATTCTCCGCTACGCCACTTTCGAACCACTGAATGTTGAGGGAGTTGCACGCTCTATTTATAGCAACTCGCGCTTCAAAATTGTCCACACAACTGAGGACCAAGTCAACCTTGGAGTTTGTTAGCGACCCAGTGGTTAAAGTAGTTGTAAAACTGTCATAAGCGTCGGGAAGTGTGATGTTATAATTATGCGTTTCAAACTGGACGTCCGGATTGATGAGAGCAAGAGTATCCCTTGCAGCGTCAACTTTTGTTAGTCCTGCTTGATGGGGTTGGAAGAAGAGGCGATTCATGTTGGCCAGTTCAACGCTGTCGTAATCGAACAGAATCAGTTTCCCAATCCCACACCTAGTTAACATCTCAGCGGTTACGGACCCAACTCCACCCACACCGACCACTGCCACTGTAAATGATCTGATGGCTTCATAATTCTGGACGATACCCATCTTTTGCAAGGCCATTAGTCGGCTGAGAGAATTTAAATTAAATAATGGTTTATAAACACCTACTAATTTAAAATGTTTAGAAATATAAGTTGTTGTACCTGTATGGATTCGAGTCTTTAACCTCCGCACTCATCTTATCAATCTTGGTTCTACCCCCACCACTCGCCTTGTCATTTTTAAGCCTTGTTACTTCCGCTTCTAATTGGGCTATTCTCGATTTTAATTCTGATTCGGTAGACATTTTAATTAGTTTTTAAATGGAATGTAGTCAGAACATATGGGGTAGAAAGTGACAGGAACTTTTATATTTTGACAGACCACCACCAGCAAACCAGCAGCTGTTGCAGATGCACAGATAGATATTAGCAATGCAAGTTGGTAGGAGCATGAAGTAAAATTGAAAGAAAAGAGAGTGCAGGGCAAAGCAAAGTAGCCAATTGATGACTATGACTACCTTGTTGCAAAAGATGATAAGTAAAGGGGTGAATTAGAGATGAGCTTTTTTGCATTGCATTTTTGCTAAACTTTCTATTTGACTTCAAGAAGTCATGGATATAATTGGTCATTAAATAGTCATTAGTGTTCATAATATAATATAATAGCTTCAGTGGACCGGTAAAAGTATTTTTTTTCTAAATCATCATCACAATATTTACTAAATGTTTCCGAAAACAATCTGAACTGAAGTTTTACTTCTCAGTCGTACAAACTCATGCAAAATTTTCTACTGGTCCATTGTTTATTTATTGGGATGTTATATTTACAATTTAAAAAAGATAAAAGCCTTCACGTTAAGAAATAAGCATTCTCTTCATATTCCTTCATGAATTGTGTGTGTACGTATGCAAACAAGGAAAATGTGCATTTACGTCTTTAACTTGTTTGCGCAAGTAATTGATAGCTTGAACGGAAAATGCTTTTAAAAACTTATTTCTTCATAAACGTATTTGTCCAAAAGCATGAAATATTCTGTGACTAATAAAAATCGCGATGATTGTTTACCTGGAACTCCGTGACTTTATTTAAAATGCAGTAAAATCCTATGCTTTTTTCATCATAAAGTGGTAAATGATGTTGTGTTGTGCAGCTTTGGAAGGTGAACTGGTCTTTGTCATGTATGCAAATATAAAGCAGACGTCATCATAACATTTCTATCATCATTCATCATATAATATTTATTTTTCCGAGCAATTGCGTGTATCAGTCATAATTTCTATTTTTCTAGTTTTATGATGATCGATACGACCAATATAATTTTACGTACTGGAGGGCGAAGCATAGTCTTGATAGTCTTGAACGCATCATTGCATGTGAGAGCAAATTGTTCGTCACCTTGAGAATGTTTGTATCTTCCATTCATTACGTTTTAGAGCTTTTTCTACAAATAATAGTAGCTAATGAATAGCCAGAGCATGTACAAGTCATCTGCGGATTGATAGTGTCATTCCATCATTCCGTAAATATTCTTTCAGTTTAACTCTTACTCCAAGATCCAAAGATACACATGATTCAGGGGTGACTTAATACACGTGAAAATATTTTAGCCTTCCTTTAGCTGTAACTTTAATTTTGATACGTAGTGAAAATCCTGAAAAATTAATAGTTAAAATGGCCCAATCAAGCTTTATAGATCATCTCCAGAATATTTGTTTAGTGTTTTTGTTATTTTTGGTGAGTGGTACTGACCAACTTTCAAAAACTCAATCCGAGCAAGACTGTGCCAGCTACAAAGCATTTGAATCAGGAACATCAGTTTTCATCGAAAACTTTTCCGCAGTTAGGTGCATGAAAATTGGAGGCTTTGGGTTTAAACCCGACTCTGATATTATTTTAGACGAATGTGTATTCAAGTAAGTCAATATTTTGCAGTTATAAAACTTTTGTAAATGTATAAACATTTTTTCAGTTCTCATCATGAAATTTATTTATTTTTTAATTAGCCCAAAGGAAAATGTCCCACGCGATGAGGAATTCGAAATCGTCTACAATTCTCTAAATAAAACTTTAATGAAGCACAA
>JAANSQ010001202.1:0-16196 GCA_036850885.1 Lepidocyrtinus dapeste
AAATGAATCAATGTCAACTTACTTTGTGTGTGTGTTTTTAGTTTTTTTAATGCTTCATGGTAAATTAAACAATGATTACATAATTTCGAAAACAGCTAAGACTTATATAAATACAAACTATCTAATATTGACTTTGCTTTAACTGTTTAGTCTTAGATAAGATAAATATGTAGAATTCTTGCTTTATTACCACATAATAATAAAGTGTTGATAAAAAGCAACAAAAGAACTAATTCTTTAGAAGTAAATGTCTCAAAGTAGTCAAAAGCTATTAATTTGAGGGAAATGAGAAGTTTTTTATCCTTTGATAGTTATTTTCATAAGTAAATAAATAAAAAAACGCGTTCCTTATCATAATGATTAATTTTCCACTTTAAATTAAGCTATGGGTTCTACATGAGTCTCTTCACCTAACACTAAACAATTACTTTCTTTAGTCTCATCTTTTATCACTTCTTCCATCTCGTTTTTGTTGGAGGTCTTGAGCAATTCTGTTGTTTCATTAACCAGAACTTGTTGTGGTTGGCTACCTCCCTCAGCCACAGCTGGGGGCGGGGAGCTTATTTTCATCGGAGAGCCTTCAACTACTGCTGATGTAGTCTGCTCCATGTTGACGTCAGATTCAGCACTGCAAGAATCTGCCGTTAGTGGGGCGTTATTCTCTACGACGGCAGTTTCTTCCGCAGATGGAAGGCCTCTAGTGGGTGATTTCTTCCCAGCTTTCCCTCCCTTAATACTGTTCCCGTTTCTCTGATGGATCTTCAAGTGTTTCTTTAAATCCGAAGACAAAATAAATGCCCTTGTACAATAATCGCAACGATGAGGACGTTCTCCGGTATGAACTTTTTTCCTAAAATAAGTAAAATTTTAATTAAATTCGTGCAAGAGTTCAAAAAGAGTTATAATTTTGAGTAGGGGCAAACATATATACCTGTGATAATGGAGCGAGACAAGTTCATGAAACTGCATCCCGCAATCATCGCATGAATATGGATTCTCTCCGGTGTGGATTCTCATGTGCCTGAAAGAGTAATCAATTGGTTAAAATTACTTTCACGAATTCGATAAACTTTAATAGGATAAGCTAGAGCAACATCTATTTCATACCTTTTCAAAAGCGACGCGTAGTTGTACGCTCGGTCGCATATATGACACCGAAATTTTCTATCCTGTGAATGAGCCCGTTGATGCAGAATTAAAGAGGATTCTTTCACAAATTGCTTTTGACATGTTGAACACCTGGAAAATAAATGTAAAAAGCCATTTTACCCTCCTATCTCAAAAACCGACAAAATCAAAAAAAAAAATCAAAAAAAAAAAAATTTCTAGAGTAAAGAAGTAATCAGGTCTTACTGCAAATTATTTTTGTCCTTGTGAGTCTGAATGTGCTTCTTCAGATTGGATATTTGGACGAAGGCTCGAGCGCATACTGTAAATTTTATAAAGGGGCAATATGAGAAAAAATCGAATTCTTCGGTAAGTTTTAAATGGCCAAAAACTTACACTTACTCGGACAAACGTATGGTTTATCTCCAGTGTGTATTCTTTCATGTTCTTTCCGATTGCTGTGAGTAGCAAATCCACGTCCGCAGTATTGACACATGTAAGCCATGGCGCGGATTAAGTGACTCTTTACGTGCCGTTGCAAGTCCGTCACGTTATCAAACGAGCCCTGGCATTGGTCGCACTTGTAAGGTAAGTCTTTTTTGTGGGTAGCTTTGTTATACTCGACCAATTCAATTCTGTCGAAATCATCCTCCAAGTACTGGATTGAGTCGTTCTTTCTAACCTTTGATAAATTTCCTGGGGTAGGACCAGAACTAGGTTTACCAGATTTCGAGTTTGANTACAAAGAAACGGCTTATGACCCCCTGCTGACCATCTACAAATAAATGAACCATTGTTGATATTTTGGAAATCCTTATATACTTTAATTAAATGTACATTTAATTTAATGCTTACCTTCTTGGTATAGCTTCTTCGCGCAGTAGTTGTGGTACAAATAGAGGTTCACAAGCTTCTCATCATTTTTCTTCAGTTCTTTTACGTCCCAAGAGTTCTCCCAGAGTTTCCAGGCCCCACCAGGATAATTCTTTTTGACTTGAAACACTCCATGGTCATCCTCCTCGTGTTTACGCAACTGCTTAACATTCTCAAAAACGTTCCTACATTGAAGGCAAGTTTGGACTGCATGGTTTTCTTCATAATGCTCCTGATATTCCTCCTCTGTTGGGAAGTCCTCACCACATTGGATACATTCAAAATCCGTTGACTTGATTTGACTGTGCATTGTTCGAATGGTATTTACGTAGTCTTTTGTGAACGGGGCTTGACGCAATCTTTTGAGGTAATGCTTGGCTTCGAGATATTTAAAAGGTCTGTTTTTTTGGTGATATCTGAAACAAAAGAATTAAATTAGACATCACATAAGATATTATAAGTATATTTTTTCATGTAGAATTGCGCTTATAATTAAAATTTGAGATTACCTTTGGATTGGACCTTTGAGATCATAGCGATGTACTTTTTCGTGCCTTTGACGTAAAAACCGAGACCAAAACTTTTTCCCGCAGCGTTTGCACCCGTACAGGACCATATTGTCCCGATGAACTGACTTCAAATGAGAATCCAAGTCGGTGGAGTCATTAAACCACTCGTAACAAAGAATGCACATCGCTGTTTCTGAAGGGATAAAGAGTATGCACATGCCTGTTTGCATGAAACATTCCAATAAAAGATTTTGATAATAAATTCATTCGACCTACTTGACTCATCAGGTTTCCGAAGACATGAAATGTAAAGTTCATCATCGGGGTCCATCCCATCAAAAATATATTCTGATTCAAAAGCCTTTGTTCCACTCTCTGGTTCATCTTCATCCTCCATGAAATCCTCATGATCTGAGAGAGTAATGACTTTAGGTGACTCCGACTCTGATTGGGTTTCATTTCTATCGGCGACGGTTTTTTCAGTTGGATACATTATCGTGAATGTAGGCTTTGAAGGCTCTTTATTAAAGTCCCAAAGTTTTTCAGGAAAGTCCCATTTTCTTTTAACAGCAACTTTCTCTTTAATGCTTTTAGTTTCAGAAGTCAAGTCTTCTTCCTTTTCTTGCTTTACTTCAACTAGACGTGTTTCGACTCCTTCTTCTGATAAAGTTTCTTGCAAAATTTTTTCTGACTCTGGAGAAGGTTCATCTTTTGGTATTATTGGCTGATTATGTTCCTCAACGGAAGTTTTCTGGGCTTCCTTATCATCAATGATCTCAGTCTCAATGGTAAACTCTGGAACGGTGTCAACCATGGTCATCTCTTGTGCTTCAGGGATAGTCATGATAGTAGGTTGGGTCTGCGGTATGATCGTAGTGAACGCATTGTTCATTAGAATTTGATTAAAACTTAAGTCATCAATCTGATATTGAATTTGGGAGGGACTAAAGCCAGTCGTAATGGGATTGTTATGCTCATCAAGATATTCAGGCTGGAATGTAACTGCATTCTGGAAATTTGGAAGGTTGGCCACTTCTGTAGTTCTCTCGTCCATAAGATATGGGTCAAGCTGGATTTCATAAACAGTTTCGTCTGCTATGTCCGGCTTAGATAAGATCAAGGGGCTCTCCAAAATATCTATATGGCCAGAGGGATCCAGCTGCAAGAAATAGGAGGAAGACGCTCCAGTACCTACCGCAGACATCTGCGCCAAAGCAGCTTCTGCCGAGCCCATCTAAAAATTTAAAAAAAAAAATAAGTAAATTCTTCTGCTAATTCAGAGTCACCTAATTCAAAGTTTAAAAAATTACTCACGTCCATTGTTTGCATCAGGTCGTAATTACTCTTCATTAGATTTCTGTCCGAATTGCATCAAAAGCGTCTCCTCACTTCATGTTGCACATTAAACTGGAATCAAAACATCAAAAAATTAGTTATTAAGCAAGTCATATCTAATCTAAAATTTAACACGTGGAAAACAAAGACAACTCAGAAAACACCGTTCTGATATTTGAACCACCATTCCAGCTCTAACACCGCCATCGGAGGGCAGGTGGACAAAGAAATTTATTAAAAGTGGAACCAAATTCAACCAATCTGTTTGGGGTAATAATTAGAAAAAGTATGTATACTCCCTTATTCACTGATTAAATGTTCGCAAACATGCATTTTATACTTTCGACTTTGAAACTTTGCATTCATCAGCGTGTGTTTTCGCTAGGCTTAGTCTTTGTCTTCGGAACTGACGCTACATGTTTGAACTTGATTAGAGTAGAAAGCAGTTGGAGTTGGACTGCACTAAATCTAAATAATCAGCATCACGTTTGCAAACTTTAAATAGTCAACTTAAAAATTTAATTTTAACCCACCGGTGGATTCCACCATCCTATGTATTACAATATGACCGCAATGTGGGACAGTGGGAGTTTACTACAATGCTAATTTTTGGCATATTTTACTAAGACTCCAATATCTCTTGTAAAGCATTAGTTGTGCCATTGTTTTAGACACTTTCACCGGCTAACATTGTCGAGAAAATAACAAAACCATGTTGCAAAATTTTCTCCCGAGATGCAATGCGTCTCTTTCAGAGAGTGAACGTTATGATATTTTTCAGCTACTTATGAGTATGATTATTAACTCTGACTTAGTACCTTATTCAATTTCCTCCAAATAGTAGGAATAGTGGAATAATTAATGCCTTTTGTAATTTATCTGTTACAATTAAATGCAGAAAAAATTACATGCAATTGGGTACAACCGTAGTAAAATGATAAACTCGAAGCTGATTCTGATTTGTTACTTGAGTCGTATGCAATTGTAATGCACAAAATAAACTTTTCTGCTTTTTTACCCTACACGCTATGTTCAAGCATTTTCTTTGCTCAATAACAAAAACTTCATTGGGATTGGAACAAGGACACAGGTATGTCCATACTATTGCTAATGCATTAGAGGTTCACATATTTAAAGCATTGTTTGCATTTGTGCTATGCATTGGCTACGCATTCCCTAAAGATTCGAGAGGTACGTAACACAAGTAGGTCTCCCGGCCTAAGATCCGCGAACGAGTTAGGCTAGAGCTAGATCAGTTAGTAGGCATGTAAGAGATAAATATGTAGGCAACTTTTTTTATGAGAATGCTGGTTTATAAGGTCTATGCAATAATGCCGACTGGGATACTTACTTCTCCCTGTAGCTTTGTTTAAGTCACGTAGCTAAAGTTAGCAGACAACAGAAATAGTTAAAAATACATTGTTTTAATGTGGTATATAAAGAGTTTAAAAAAACTTTCTCTTTAAGAAAAAATATGTTTATGCCGATAGTACTCCAATTGTATTTTTTTAAACAATTAGAGTAAATGAACTGACATTTTCGGGAAATGAGTGAAGAAGCCAAGCAAAAGATTCTTCGTAACATGCAAGATAAGAACAATTAGCGAAAATAAGTCTCCTCTGAAAGATGTCGTTTTTATTGAATTTAGAGCTGAAGCAGAGACTCAGCATAAGTTTTGCATACTTTTTGTCGACTTTACGTATTCGAAATCATCAAACAATTGTAAAAATGCTTAAGTTTAACTTTATGCGAAGGTTAGGGTAAATGTTTGAAACCAAAATTTTCCATACTACAGATAAGATATGAAAAAACCTTTAATGAAAATTTTAGGATCCATTGCGTTTAGAAAGCAAATGGAACGATGAAATGAAAATGGAAGATTTAAAATGTCTAACGGTACAACTCTCCAAATCCCAGAAAACTCTAGTGTTTTATAAAACTTTTTGCTACTTATTATTATTTCTACTAAATCCTTCACGCATAAGGGAATTAATAAAACGCATACGTCGCAAACAGCGATAACTCCACTAGTTATTAAAATAATTGATACTATTAATACCAAAGGTATTATCAAAGATTCATAAAATCAAAGTTTTTCCAAATATTTAAGCCAGTTTAGCGTTTAGCTAATTGTGAAATTTCATCTCATGGTAATCAGTACTAAATGCTTTATGTTTTCCAACCTGCTGACATCTATCTCCTATTGATTATCTCTTGGAAGAACGGCTAAACTACGCCAGAGCTTACATACTTAAATTGAAGAACTTTTACTCTGCAAACACCTCCAACTCGAAAACATCGAGTATATCAAGAAAAAAATTCCCTATGTTCACTCGGCTTGGTCACTATTCCTCTAACGCTATTCAAGTTGTTTATCTCTCTGAAATGTTTTTACAACTTTGGATGATTTTTACAAAGCTTTCTAATTTTTACTTTAAATTAAAAGAGTTGACTTATTCAAGAGTTAAAACTTACCTACTGCTCGGTACAATTTTCGTCGCTCTTTCTAAAAATGCAAAACTCGGGGTGGTTTAACTAATTGGAAATTAAAAATTTAACTGTGATCTGCAACGCAGTTGGGAACGGTTGTGTTAGAAGCACAGAGCAAAAGGTGTGATGAAGAAGAACATAATTTTACATGCTGAAAAGCCGTGCACTCGACAAAGTTATTGTAGGAATGGAAAGGGTTTTCATAGGAGGAGCATCGTCAGCACAAAGATTCAAGCAGTCAACTCTCTTTCAGCAATATCTTTGTGCCTTGAACAATAGGGCTAAAAATCCTACAAGTAAATACACTCAATACATTTTACCCAAGCCGTTTTACTTTGTTCAGTAGGGTCCATTCGCTCAATATTAAGAGGTGGTCTAATAAGATAGAACTTTAATCTTGAACTTACTTTAAAATACAATTAAAGCAAAAGTAAAGTTTCCTTATTTGCTTATGGATAGCGTTCATATATGAAACGTCTAATCTAATTTAGTTCATTTTGATTTCTTCATGTGCGTTTTGTGAAAAGCCCCTTGCCCGTTCGTCCATTCGCATAAGGTTATGAATGGCTTCCCAAAATGACGTTCTATTATGCAATGGAATGACTTACTATTCTTTCATTTTATGTATTTCAGTCAGATTTCTTCTCTGTTATGGCTTAACAAGAACGCAGTGCAAGGGCAGATAGTAAAGAAGTGTATTTTTCTGTATAACACATAAGATGAGCAATTTCAATTGATGCGCACACTATCCAAATTTCGTGTGGCTAGCAGCAGCTTTGGATTTGGAAAAGGATATGGTAATATTAACGTATTTCGCGATATATATCAAATTACCTTTACACATGCAGATAATTTCTACTATGTATGAGCTTAACAAGCTAACACTTTTCGCAATGATGATATGATGAACATATGCATACATGCACATTTTTTTCCTAGGAAAATTTTGATGTAGCACTTACTGCACGACACTACTGTTAATATTTTTCAAGAATTTTATCGATTGCCAATAAAATGTTTATGATGGAGTTAAATATTATACAATAATGGGGTTGGAATTAGGAAATGCATATTTTATAACCTAATTTCAAATGTAGGTTAGTTCTACTAATATGTTCCTGTACCCTGGTCGGGTACAAATTTTAGCAATGTTTTAACAAACCCTAATTGTTTAGCGATGAAGTACAAAAATAAGCGTGAATAAGTAAAGTATTCTATGTAAATACAATTGTCACAGCCGAGTCATAATACGTATAGCATCATAAGCATTTATATTTATTTCATAGACATGTGCAGATGACTTTTCTAAAAAAAAAGTTGCGCAACAATGCATCTTACCCGTTATTCATGAATATAACAAGGACATGTATTATAATATGTAATGGAAGAGACCTTCAACGATTCGTGTATGACCTGTGATTGATTCATGGATCAGACCTGGAAATTAACTAATTTGGGAACAGAAATGAAGGTATTCTTTCTATAAAAATTTTTCTTTGAGTGACTCATGACTCATCCACATCAAACTTTAAAGTATTAAATCTTTTAAACTATTCATATTATCGGGAAAACTTCAAACTATTATTATATAAGTACTATCTCCTATAGTATAATTGCATTAATTTTTTATCCCCACATGGTATTAACTGACAATGTTGTAAGCAAGGTACGCTATGGTAGGGTCATGCAATGTCGAGATCTCATTATAGACACGAAAAGTCAGGAGGAAACATTAACCACGCAAGTTCTATTTGCTCATTCTGATGATATTGTTCTAATTAAAATATAAGCAGTTGCCAAATCCTAAATTTTGTCTTATGTCTTACATACCAAGTGAGAAAGTATGATCAACACCTTATGTCTCTCACGAACAAATCCAGTATTACTTTCAAAAACGATCTTGATATGTTTAAAATTTAGGCCTTTTGTATTTCGTTTCATGGCATTTACAAAGTGGGTTATACAAGAACCGTATGGTTTCCGATAAAACAAAAAAAAATTGTTCATGTTCCAATTTCTTTCTTCAATGTCACCACCATAGACCTAGAACCAAGTTATATCACATCACACGTTCAGGCTTATTTCACCATTTCGAGCGTTGCAAAAGCATGCGTGTATCCTATCTTCCGAACCTACTTTCATTTCAGAACTCAAACGCTCTCTCAGAATCAAAGTTTATCATCACATACTTTGTGTCTGTATCTGGCTATGGTCGACTGAAACTGAAAATCTAAACATTACTCCCAAGCTTAAAGACAAATGTACAATTTGTTTCATTCTTCACCCATTATCGTTCCAGCATTTTGTCTGAGGCATGGCTCGTTGTACCCCTTTCAAAAATAAAATAAATTTCGACGGGGTTACAATATTTTCAGTGATTTTAGGGACTCTTTGTTGGCTAGTTTTGATTGCATTTCTATTCCTTCCAATAACGCTTCTGTTTTTATTTAAGTGTTGCGTAGTAGGTGTGGCATATCTGGTCCACGACAATTTATACTCTGTCTCCACCACCGACGCTGCCTTTGCGATTGGCTGCAGTTGGAAGAAATCAAAACTGAGTGTAGGACTGTTGCTACAAGTTCAAGGACATTTGGAACTTGCTCAAGTACAAAACAAGTTTTATAACTGTTTGCTCCAACATAAGATTGGAAACAAACCGAAATATGAAAAGTTATACTCATGTTTGGTTACTTTTGGTGGTTATGTGTTTCGAAAGTTGCTACCCATGGACTCACTTATCTTAGATAGGCATATTTACATTAGAAATTTAAAATCTCAAGAATCGCTGGACACTGTGATACAACAATGGATGGAAAAATCTTACGCCGAATTAGCTCCAGCGTGGGAGGTTATGCTTGTTCCATTGCCATTTTTTAATAAATCTTCGAATTCAGAAGATTTGAAGCTATCATACGAAACGGCGATTTGCTTCAAGATCCATCACGTATTTGCAGATGGGTACCGTAGAAAATATGAGTGGTTTTAAAATGAAGAGTGCTTTTGAAAGAGTTTGACTCACAGATTGTTTTCACTTTTCCAGATACTCTCTTTTGCACATTTTAGACACGCTAACGGATAATTGTTCACCCTATCTAGTCAAAGATCCAAACGAGTCATGGACCAAGAGGGTAAATACCAATTTAACTTTCATGGTTCCATTTTTCCATTGGTTCATTTTCTCATTTTTAAATTAAATCGATTTATTTAAGATTTTAGACATTTTATGCTTCCCCGTGAACGTCCGACTGTTGGGAGGAGATGCACTACCAAAGTATAATCCTATCCGGGTTAAAACACCACAGACTAAATGGCGCTATGCTTATTCTTCCGTAGATATCAGTGCTGTGAAGCAAATCAGGAAAAAATATGATGTTCACTTTGCTTCAGTTATGCTTACTTTAACAGTTGGCTGCATACGGCAGTTCATAATCGAAAAGCATTCCGAGGGCAAGTTGCCCAAATGTTTGGTAGTCGCTGATACTCTTCCATTATGGCCAAGACATCCAGCGTTAGAGCATCAATTGTGCAATCATTGGTAAATTATGAAAAAGTGATTGAAACATATTTATTATGTGCCAATAATAAACCATCTTATACTAAATTAGTTGGCTTTTTATTGACAGGGCATTGGGAGTAGTTAAAGCTCCCGTTGCGCTGGATGATCCTCTATTGCGCTTACTCGAGACAGAAAAATTCTTCCTTGAGTTTCATCAAGCTGGACTACACAAGGTTGCGACAAATTATCTATTTCCATTTGCCTGGCTCGTCCCTGCAGCCATATCCGAGAGAGCATTGGAAACCGATAGATTCGGTTACAACTATGGATTAACATCCCTCGTGGGTGGCAACAATTACAGATTCCTTGGCCAGCCAATCACCCACATATATCCGTTATTGACTCTTATTGACTCTCATCCTTACACAGGTAATCAAATAATTGTATTTCTTTCTTAGAAAGATTTTTCAAAGTTTAATTCCTTTGAATTTATTTTATTTTCAGCCTTTTCCTGGTTTACTTTCTCTCACTCAAATAAACTTGACGTGACTCTTGCCGCAGCGCCGGATCTCTTTCCTGACGAGGCTTCCTTGGAGAAAATCTCCTCTTTGTACTTTCAGACTGAGTTAGAAAAATTATGCAAACAATGCGATATTAGCTATTCTGCAGGCAATAATTTATAAATAGCATGCTTTCTCCAGATTTATGGCGAAGTAATTCGTAGACGTTTACAAAATGCCACAAATAAATTCGAACGCTTCATCAATTCTAGACTCTAATTTGAGTATATTTTTAAATATTTGTTCGCTTTAGCATTATTTCAATTGCACCTAAATATAAAAACAATTCTTTGATTGTCATTTTTATGCTAAAATTAATGTGGCAAATACGTATGCGATACTACAACACTATAAGTTGCAACAAGTAGAGAAAACAGAAAACCCTGCACCCAAAGGAAAGCATGAAAGCAACAAAGTGCATTATATGATACATGTTGGAAAACTCGCACCTGGTTTTTCACTATGCCCCGCATAAATTGGAAACCATAAGCGGGAATCATTTTCCGAGGAACTCTAAATACTCCTAAATTATTTCACCGAAATCTCTCTTTTAAATTAAATAACAATCGTCCTTGTAAAGGGACGATGAAATAAGTGAATACTGTTTAAGTGAATCATGGGGAAAGACAAACGTGGTTGGCGAAAACTAGTGAAGAAACTGAGGCGAAAAAGAAGGAGACAGTTTCAGGCCAGCTTGAGGGAAAATGAAGATGATGGAGACAGTAATAGTGAAAGCTGTGGTGAAAGTAACGAAAATATTCACAGCAGCCCAACGGAGCAGCCCCAGATAGATAACACGTTTTTCCTTTCTCAAGAAGAATGGGCTTACCGAGACGAACAAATTGAGCTAGATAACAAGCTGAAGAAAGCAGAGAAAGAACGTCAGAAAGAAGTCGAGTTGGAACGAAGGGTTTGACTTATTTATGAATTCTTGATTAACCAAAATTAATCATTGAAGCGTTAAGTTTATTCAGTTTCACGGGTTAAACACATGTTATTCCAGAAACAAATTCGAGCGGAATGGGAAGCAAAAATGGAACAAGAGCAAAAGATAAAAGAAGAAAAGGAACGTCTGGAAAAAATTCTGAAGGAGAAGCAGGTCCAACCAATTTCTATGCTAATAAGTATCCGTGTCATTTATATAAATTACGTTTGTTTAATTATAGCTTTTCTATAAACCTACTAATTATGTATTTATGTTATGTCTTATATATATTCAAAATTTCAACTATTTTGCCAAAAATTTTCCTTAACATTCTCCCTAATGCGAAAGACATGAAAAGGTACAAAGGCCACTTCGATAATATTTACTACTTTTGGAAGTCTTGTTCTGTGTGTACTTAGGAGGCTGAATTCAACGAGTTTCTTAGCTTTCTCTCTGGAGTAAGTTGTTTCCTAATGTTCAAAGTTGCTTTAATTTAGTATTGTTCTTTTTTGTCGTTAAGATTTCTAAATAAAAATTCTTGGTTTGAAGGATATTGAAACACCCCCGACTAAATACTTGATGCCTGACGTCACTACCACCGAAGATGATGCGGATGTGTGTTTTTACTATGGGAAAACTGCAGCGTGTAAATTTTATGACAAGTGTTTGAAGTAAGTATTGAAGTATTGCATCCACATTTTACATCATTCATCGACTTTGAAAAACTAAAATAGCTATGATTTGACCATTTGTACTTTATAGAATGCACCCTCGTCCTACTCTAAGTACAGCGATTCTAATTCCTAATTTCTTCTCACATTTTAAACTGGACCAGTTATATAGAGATGAGTATGACTCTGACCTCGGTATTAGAATATGAAGACAAAGAATTGTACAAGGAATTTTTGTAAGAGTTTTTTAGTTTTAAATTGTTTTTACACAAATCGAATTGGATTGAGTATAATCTAAAAAATATTTTTTTAGAGAATTTTATGACGATGTTGTACCTGAATTACGTAAGTTTGGAACTCTAGTTCAGTTTAAGGTGTGCCGCAATTTCGAACCTCATTTGCGAGGAAATGTGTACATCCAGTATGAAACAATTCGAGAGTCTGTGGAGGTAATAGAAAGACAACATCGTCCAATTTTTTCCAAGGACTGTTAAGTTAATTGTGCATATTCTAAATTACAGGCTTTCCGGAAATTTAATGGTCGGTTTTATAATGGCAAGCAGCTTTCTTTAACAGTTCATCAAAATGAATTCCTGGAGATCTGCGATTTGTGGAGCATTCCTTAGAAAAGCATGTATCAAAGGTAGAACCTGCTGCTATCTTCATGTGTTCCGAAACCCTACAAAGGAATTTGTCCGAGCTGACCACGACTGGAAAGAAACTACTTATACTTCCAAGCCTAGCACAACTCCACTGCGTCCACACAAGGAAAGTTTGAGGACCTATGTTCCTTCAGGATTGACAAAAGCTAACGGTTTTCAAAACGTTGAGGTCGGCACTTTTACTCCAACCAGCAATGATCTCAAAGTTTCACATCGCCCCATTGACCATACTTTCAAAGATCAGCGGAATCATTTTAAAAGAAGATCTAGATCTCGTTCATATTCACCAAATAAAAAACGCAAGAAGCACAACAAAGAAAAAAAGAGTAAAAAAAGTAAAAAGCATAAAAAACACTCGCATAAGCATAAAAAGTCTCGTGTATCCCAATCCAAGGACTAGTCTATCAAGAATTATATTTTAGAACATAAATATTTAACCAAACACGGAATTTTTTGCTAATAAATATTCTTTCATTGAAACAAACTGTTATCTAAAAATCGTCACATTTTTTACTGTTACATACATGCATAATTACTTTTCAAGTACGACCTATACAAGGCACTGACCCATCCTACCTTCTACACATGCATTACTTGTATGTACTTTGTAATATTACGTTAGTACTTGTTAACTTTCACCCTCAGACAACGTTCATTACAAAGTTGATTCTATTACACCATATATGGAACCAGTTTGTCAATTTTGCCATTAATCCTCTTTATCTTTCCTATTACATACATTCTTTACTCGCTCTTAATTTCTCGGTCATAAATCAATCGAGTTGGACAGATATTATTAACTGACATGGAAGGACCTTCCTTAATGCTTTAATGCATGCGTCATGGTCCATATTTGTGCAATGTTTCTTATAGCATTTGTAGTTAGAGGGGTATCGCCTTTGGTTTTAGTTTTGCGTGTACGGTTTACTAAATATCTTGAATCTCAAGTGATACGATTTTACAGTCTCTTCGTCGCAAAGACAAAATACGTAGATCAAGGACAAATGTCTTGTCTTTTTGCAATTTATCAGACAACGTACTGATGTGCGACAGTTTGTGATACATTATTCATTAATTAACGAATTTGCGGAACTCTTTGAGCAATTATGACTGCTTGATTTGATGGAAAGTATATTAATCAAGCCTATTAACTCTAATTACACAGTTAGAATCACTGGCATTTCAAGATACATATATTTTACAAATGTACTCAATTCTCTCGCATTTGACTTTTATGCAGTTCCTGAAGCCTACTATTTACTCGAATTGTGAAAAGCATATACAGAACTATGATCCCCCAACCATTTGCATGACGAGTGAGCTCTTCTCGTTTTGGAGCTTTTTAAAGATAACCTTGGAGGAACTACAAGTGCACTCCACACAATTTTTCGTTTCAAAATCATGCCGTTTCAAGGAAAAAATGCATACAATATCATTATTACTGAGATATATCACGGTGCATACTTCGGAATGGGAATATTAGTTCGGCCAGGATTCCATTGTTACCACTACGAATTTATTTCCTTTCTTACTTTAATATCCTAGGAAACGTCGAAATCGCCATAATATAAAACTTTTTACTGACATTTTTTTCTTATTTTGCAACGTATGGTACGGTAAACTTTTTCTATACCTTTTCTATATAACAAATCTTTCACCAATTTTTTCAATGTCTTGAGAGTAAAAATTGCACTATGATTAGAAACTTTGGGCCTTCACTTCTAGAAGAAATTTCTTCTATTTCGGGAACTTTGTTTAGGCGAGAAGAAGAAGAAACAAAGGAATGCCGTGACTGAAGAAATCGAAAATCGATCCATTCCACATCTGCCTAATGACAAGGATGCTGAGGCAAGGGCGTACGGACTTCCGGTGGAAGAAACAAAGCAACGAAATCAAGTAAGGAGCACCTTGCAGGCTTGCAGAATATCAAATTTTGATAAAGGGGAATTGAGCTTGATTTGTTTGCTCATTTTCATTCTTAGATTTGGATGCGAATACTGGACTTTATTTATGATCCTGAGGATGTCATTCAAGCTTCCAAAACTTGCAGGATGTTTTTGGGCATTCTTCAGTCCAAGTTGAATGCTGCCCTTTTCCCTGTAGCTATGAGCATTGTCTTGCGTACCCGAGAACCAAGAAGTGGACAGATTAACGAGCTAATGAAGCTTAGACTAATGTCCAGAACCAGCAAAATTGCAGTGGAAAAAATTCTCGAGAGACAAGACTGTTACAGTAGCATCGAAGTCAATAATTACGCGTTGGGGATTTTCTGTGACCAGAACATTTACGGAAGCCTGCAGCTCAATAGTGTCGGACAGGTTCGCCAAATCACGGAGTACTTTGAGGCTAATGGGATTACTGAATCGAGTATTTATCCAGGAGTGATCCACGTCGATGAGTTTCAGATAGAAATGAACGATCTGATGGAATTTACCACGGAGTTTACCAAACTTCTTCAAATTGTTGGACCGAGTGTAAAGAGTCTTTCTTACACTTTTTTACGGGGTACTAGCGCAGGTTACGAATGTCTCCAGTCATGGGCTCAACTTATGCCCAATTTGGGTTTCCTGTACCTCTGCGCTGATGCGGACTCAAATGATGAATATTCTTTGTTTGAGATGAGTAAGGAGGATCAGATGAACCACCTGAAAGCGCTGCCGTTTCCATTCATGCCGGCCTTGGAGACTCTTATTGAAGGGAGATCTAGTTTCCCTCAAGAAATCATCGCAGGAATTTTACGCGCCTCGTTAAAT
Organism: Lepidocyrtinus dapeste; assembly: GCA_036850885.1. Classification (NCBI taxonomy): domain Eukaryota; kingdom Metazoa; phylum Arthropoda; class Collembola; order Entomobryomorpha; family Entomobryidae; genus Lepidocyrtinus; species Lepidocyrtinus dapeste. Next base: position 15,382 of record JAANSQ010001202.1, read on the forward strand.
TTAAAATGCCTCCGGCTCACATACTCCAGAAAGCTAACGGATGACCATGAGTTTTTTACAACTCTTCAGCAACTTCGCCTAGAATCCTTCTATACGAGCCAGTTAGACGGGTTGGGATTCCTTTTTTCGAGGGAATTTAACTGGCCCCTAAAAATTCTGGAGCTCGTACAGGCCTGTGATAACCCAACCAAATGTAAGATGAGTGAACTCTTTCCGTTTCTCGAGCTTTTTAAGGATACATTGGAGGAACTACGGGTGGAACTTGAGGTTATCGATGACAATAGTGTACTAACGCTACCGAACCTAATCACCCTTATCTGGAGCCCAGAAGGCTTTACGAAGAGTTTGGACTTTGTTCTACCCTTAAGGAATCTCGAGGAACTTACTGTCACCTCTAAACCCAGCCCGGAATTCTGGAGTCCTCAAATCATTGATTACAGAGCGTTTATCGATAGGATGAACGAATCTAACATTGGACAGGTGATTCCTTCCCTAAAACGATTAAATGTGTTACGAGAAGATGCAACAATGTTCCAATACTGTCGGATGGGTAACTCGCTAAATCTCGTCGGTATGTTTTGTACAGAAGATGCAGAAAGTATGTTTAAAGACATGTTGATTTTCGATGATCTTGAGTAGATCAGGCCAAAGAAGAGAATTAACAAATTGAACCAATTAGCAAATTATTGCTAGCAGTTAACTCGAGCAACTCATCCAATGTCAAATGAATGTATAAAATCCTTTAATACGCAAATAAAGTTAATGTGTATAATACTATTAAATAATACTTAGAAGTAGCATTTAAAATAATTCAT
>JAANSQ010001203.1:0-16173 GCA_036850885.1 Lepidocyrtinus dapeste
GTACATTGTAAAGTTGGAGACATTGTTTGTTGAGCATGGAACAAAATATAGCCCAAGGTTGAACATGAGTCGAAGACATTTGAACAAGTATGGCGACATAAAGCTCGACCTTAAATCGAATCTTACTAATTGGCCTTTGGTATGCCGCTGGATAAGTTAATTACCAATAAATCAAATTTTAGGACTTCCTCGAGTAATTCTAATTTAGCTAAGGTAGTCATAATCATTAGTCATCGTATCACTTCATATCAAAAAGGGCTTTTGAGGAAGCGCATTTATAAATTAATCAGTTTCATACTCATCACGGCAGAACAGAACAGAATCAAAGATAATTTCACGAGAGGTAACGGAATTGCAGAATTGAATTATTCACAAGTGTTTTGAATGGTAGCGGGAGGCGGTGCGGAACGTAGTAAAGAAATGATAAAAAAGGGATTTACATTGATTACTAGTATTTATGTGACTGATTAGATAAATTCATCGAGCGTCACATCCGTACCCATCAAAATATCGGATTATGCTCCTCGAGCCGTAACACTATTGTGAGCACCTGCAGGGATGCAATTTACTGTCACGTCAAGATCCCAAAAACCTCTTGCGAACATTTAGATAGTAGGATTAAATGCTGAAATATGGTATTTTTCAAGATTATAAGACTACTTAAGCTATGGCAATGAGTTGAAGACACTATCAGGAAAATGAGCAGTTTTCCTTCTGTCAACATCACGGGACAATCTAAGGTGTCCATTTCATTTTTTCAGTGGCAGTCCATCCATCCATTGGTAGATTGTGTGCATTATGGGAAAACTAATATCATCATTAATAAATGATTAAGATGATATCTATGATTTACCTAAAAAGAATTATCATGGTTAGGGACATGGACAAGAGACTAAGAAAATATATATTGAATGCAATATATAAGAAATTTTTTATAAATCCAAGAAGCGAGATAGGTAAGGACAACAAGGAATACGAGTGTAAATTGACATAGACTGTAAGATAATATGTGTACACACTCTAATATTTAACTGAATTGTCATAAAGTCGGAAGAAGATGCGACAAGACAAATTGAAAACGATGAGAATGGTCATTGTGTTCGCGATAACTTGTCAAATAAATCTTACCACTTTGAATGAATATCTTAATCAGCCGATGAGAGAAATATACATGCAAACTTCGCTGCAATATGCATATTGAGATAATTCTTGGAGAAAAAAAAATTGATTATTTTTTGATAAGTCACAGAGAATGGTAAGACTTGTGTTAGGGAATACTTGAAGTAAAGGAGAGAGAATCGATGAAAGAAAATCAATGTCACGTTAGATTCATGTTGCATACGTTCCACTCTAGACTTGCATTTATCCGATTTTGCTGAAACAATACAAAACACGAAGAATTCCACAATTTAAACGGTCATTTCATGCAGACAATTGAAAGAACGCGGTAGAAGTAAGCCGCCTGAGCAAAAATTACTTTTGATTAGAGCCTCCGCGTAAGACTATTGTCATGGGCAAGGAGAAGACTCAGTGTGTGTTTTCATAAAGATATTATCTTTTTAATCAGTCGTCAATCAAAATCTTAATCGCTTGTCAGATTTTTTTTTTTAAATTCAAACACTCTTAAAATATTCTCGATAAATCTAAGAAAAATGGTTTAAAGCGGAGGAATCCACTGGATATTTTTTGGGGAAGTGTTTGCACGTATGCGATTATTTAGATAAGGTACATTTTAAGTTCAACTTGAGAACTACAAAGTAGTATAACACTAGCATTGTTATGTAGTATTGTTTAGCAACAATTCTTAGGAATGACATGACGTGATGATGAGTCAAACAAGAGGGAGAATGATAAATACCGTCTACAAAAAACATAAGAACCAATCAACGATTTTAGAAAAAACAAATTCAGGATTAGCAAGTGAAATTTTTTGACGCGTACACATCCATATCATCATTATGCAAAAATCTATAACTAATTTATTAACTCTCGCGTGTTTCATCCTTTGCGCAACAAAGAGAAAAAACTGGCCAGAAGGGACTAATCAGTCAGCATGACTGAAGGATTCTATCAGTTCCAAAGCCAAGAAAAAAAATGTGTTCACACTTGAGTCCAACATTTCTCATGACAATCCCATCTTATTTCGTACAACATGACATGCTTTTAGCTAACTAATCAACGGTAACGACAACAACTACATCATTTTATTTTGCATTCGAACAAGAATTTCTGTTTTTTTTATTCCACAATTATCTGATTCCAAAAAATGAAAAAAAAAATTCTAACGCGAAATTGAAAATCCATATACCTTCACATTGTACGAGCAACAGTCTCCATTCCAACAATGCGGAAAAATGAGCATATAAGTATTCATATTGATGTCATCAAGAAGTCGCAATTGTCTATTCCTGATTGAGTTTACTTCGACATTGACCTTTTCCTGAAGGAAATACGCAGTACGGAAAACATCCTCTTCGTTCCGACCATTTAAAATTAAGTACAGTCAAGATGACGAGACTCATTCCTATTTGAAATTACCTCGTAGTGATCCACACTGTAAAATTTATTTTTAAGGCAAGGGGCCAACTTAATTCACAAAGCATTGCAAATAGTAATCTATGTAAATAGTTTGATTTCATGATCAATTTGTAATGAGAATGAGATTGAATGACACTAATAACTGGGTTGTGCTTTGTATATTCTAAAACGTATTTAATAATACTCAAATGAAAAAATAAAATGAGTAGGTACCCTCATACATTCCTATGACATTGGCTTCCTACAATGCAACAAACTCCGTTAAATTATCTAGCTACATCTATATTAGACGATAAAACGTTCTTCAATTTGCATAAGTTTACTCTAGTCAATTACCTAGTCATTAAAGACAGAGGATAACCCCGTATTTTGCCAAGATAACGAACAAAATTAAAGGAGATAAAGTATTTTTTTCTTTTTATATAATCATTTCATTCAGAAGCTTTATGCTCTCTGATATATTTACCTTCTGCAATATTTCATTCATTTCCTCTGTTCCATTCTGAGAGTCCTTGCTTATTTCAGTTGACACGATTTTACAATATGTCGGAATGCCAATCACAATCAAAGTAGACACAAAGTGAAATGTAAAAAAATGTTTGGTGACGTGTCTCGTTCAATGTATTAAGATATTATTCCCTATCGCTTTTTTATACGAGATGAAAGGTGTAAACATGTATTTTTCCTAAGAGGATGGTCTCAAGATATTTTCTCATGATATCGTCCACTCTATGGTCAAGATGTCCGCGCATTATCATAATCACATTTCCGCAAAATTCAATTCCTTTTGCCATTCTTCGTTTCTATATAAAGCCGCCACTACAGATTACAATCAAATCTCAGTTCGCAACGGTCTAACACGGTATGAAATGGGAACAAGCAGGAGAGCGTAAAAAAATCTCGATTTGCCTCGAAATATTAGGTATTGGGTTTATTCTCATTCTCTTTTTTCCAGACAGTTTAAGTCATTGAGATCGTGAGCATATATTACGTTAGACTTGACAGGTGGAACAAACTAAAGTTTAAAAAACGGAAAATATTCTAATTCCGAAATTTTAATCCTTTAAATTCAGTCCAGCAAATATGGTAAAACGTAGTAGGTACATTGATTTTTCTGCTTATGAATTTAATTTTTTAAAAACTTTTTTGCTTACTCTCTGCTCAACTAGAAAATGTTCGTTATTTTGTAAAAAAAACTGACGTAACCTTTCCCTTCATTTTTTGTATGAAGAAGTTTGCGTGTTAAACAACGATATAAAACGGTCCGAAGGAAAGTAATTCGTAGCAGGAGGCTAAACACTACACGGTTCAATGGACAACAGATATTTTCAAGTGAGTAACACCTCTGGCCATTTTAGAGTAAATGGAACTAGCGGATGTGCACAATAAATTTATGGCGACGGGGAAATACTAAGACGTACACGGAACTGAGAATGTCATCCCCTTCACGTGACATGAGTAACTGCAAATACAATATCAAACTATGGGCATCATGTCGCGATAGTTTGTGTACTCGGCGGACTTGAAGATGAACGAATCTAATCTATTTTAAAAAAATGTAACATGATCTAATCCATGACCTTTGAGAAAATATAACTCATGAAAAATTATCAGCGGTTAAAAGTAAATTCTTTAATGTAATTCTTTAAGCTCATTCACCTTTTGATTTTTAGGAACACAGATAATTTTTTGCATGGTCTTTCATCAATACCTAAAGGTTCGATTCCTTCCCACACCAAAACCGTCCTCAATTTATTTTGCTCCCCTGTGGAGTATGCAGATTGGAAGTCCTCTGATTTATTGGACTTTTCGTTCTGTCTAATTTGAATCAGACGTTTCAAAAGGAGAACATGATGCGATGTGATGTGATGATGTGCACAAATAAAATATCTTTTTTTTCTCCCTTGACCACCGCTTTATTTATGAAATGCACTTTTTTCTCTCTGTCGGTAAACGTAATGATGACTTCACCTACAAAAGGAGCTTACAAGCTAAAGCAAAATAGAAACTCAGACATAACTACACTAAAAATATGAATTTCGCTTGAAATTCGCGAGATGCTATTTTGATTGCAAACGATATAATCTTTTTCTTTCGTTTCGTCTCTTAGGAGAAAGGCAGAGGATAGGATCATAAACTTGCTGAGAACACTTAAAGCAAAACTATAAGCCAACTAAAAACTAAAACCTTCCACTCCAAAAATATTTGGCTAAAATGATGATTCTAATCAAAGTAGAAATATTCGTTGTTTTTGACCAACTTGGTCGACACATTCGAACCCTAATGCTGATTGTTTTTGATATTTTTAGGCTTTACTGTAAGAAAAATGTACAAACGGTAAAATTTTAAAAATCTTATGCAAATTTTATAGTGTTAACATATTTTGTACATTCAAGCATTAAACTGGTGTTTTGTGCTGGTTATTTTTTGACTGAACAATAAAAAGTCAACTTTTGAACTGAATTGAATTTGCCTTGAGCCCACTTGCGCTTTTTTAAAAATTAACTTGAATGGAGCGTGTATGTGCAATAGTCTTTGTGCGGATTATAATTTCCTGTCAATTTCCATACAAATCTTCTTGACCAAACTCATAGCATTTTGCTGTGGCAGGACAACTTCCATTCGATTATCTTTTGTTCGATCTGGATTCGGCGAAAAGTCAAAAACCTAGAGATATTTATGTAATTTTTTATTTTTGCGATTTCTAACCTGGCTTTTGATGAAGCCGGCCAACTACCTCGAAAAATGCAGTGGTGCTTTATCACACTGGATAAAAAGTATTTTCTGGCTGATGTTTTCCAGTAAGAATATCTTTTACAATGGGGTGGTATAGGATTCGATCATTTATTTGAAATATGAATTTATAAATATGTATTTTTGATATTGTCGTTAATGAATTCAATTGAATTATTAAAAAACGCTAGATGACAATATGTAAAATATTTGTAAGTATTTAGAGTGTTGTACTTCCTTATGTAAATTGCCCTTTCAGATGAAAAAAAAACGACGAAAAGACGAATGGTTTTTCTAACAAGTCCATCTTACATTTACATTAACCCCACGCACACTTTCAAGTTTCAAGGTGCCAATAGCCATCAACGAGTTTCTTGAAGGAAAGTGACAAGGCATAAAAGGTGCTTACTTTTAGCCATTTTTAGTGAATGACGTTTTTGCCAGCTGAAATTAGAGCGGATCGCATTAATAAGTCTTGTTCTCTGGCCTCTGACAAACGATAAATTTGGTATAGTACATTTTGGTTTATCTCCGACGATATCTTCTAATTCCTAGACTGGAAATCTCCATGATGGTGAATTTCTCAGGTGAATGCATGAATAATATGTATGTATCTCCTTAGCTATTCATTTAGTGGATAATTTGGTGCACTTTTATATCCCTCCTTGACTCCTCAAACGTATCATCATAAAATGCGCATCTCATTAGTTGGGCGTCATAGGTACTTCTTTCTCGTCTCTAAAGGGTAAAAGATGATCAGTAATTGGGATGTAAATGATCGCGAGGAAATCGGCGGTTGTGATAGTGATGATGATATAGTAATTTCCTCATGCTTTCCCAAAAAATGCCAATGAGATATTTTCTCAAAAAGCGGAGCGTGATGTGCTCTGATGAAAGTTCCATTCCGTGCTAGCCTACTCTTGATCAGCTTCTTTTGCAAACATCCAACCTACAACTCATTTTCTTATTGATTGGATAAAATGTAAAAGGGTTCGCGTAAGAACATATGTTAACATTCGATCGTAATCTCAAACCTAACACACTTGCTCCAATCTGAAACTAGGCATTAGCCCTGCATTCTATTAAGATAAATCAACGTAAAGTAATACAAAGAGAACAATAGCTCTGCATAAAAATGCCATTAGTGAATCACGAAAAATGTTTGGTAAAGAAGCGTGCAAAAATTGCGCCATTTACATAAAATCTTCACATTCGCTCTCACGGATATCAGTAAAACAAAATATTTTCTAACCTGATCAAGATAAGCACATACTACATACTTTCATTGGCACATTTCATTATTGTTGCTATCAAATCATAAAAAAACTATTTACTTTATTCCCACTCAGAAGGACCATAAGGATTATTATGCACTTTAGCAAAAATCTTTACTGACGCTTGAGCAACTAGAAAAGCAGCTTTATTGTCTCCGTATCCCCGCTGAAAACAGGAAATGGCAGGTTTGCCAAGAAATACAAAGTACAAACCTTGTTTAATGTACGCTATTAAAATAATAAATCGTCCGAGTAAAATGCTCATGCACGCATATGCATCTACATTCCCATAAAACCTAAGCTAATTTAACAAGCTGAGCTGGACGCATACTGTAAACCGTTAAATTGTTCTATTCTTCCCTCGCGGGTGCAATACCATTAGGACGATTTGCATAAAAAGATTTGTTTGTATATTGTACGCAACCACAGCATCCTAATAACATTCATGAAGAAAATTTTCTTACTTCAAAACGGAAATCACGGTTAAATGGAAAGATCAATGCGTTTTCTAGGAGCATAACTGATTTTGAAATTTCTAAATATGCACCTTCGCACTTAGGGTGAAATTACATGGACGACCATTTCAGCTCTTTATTTTTACACTAGGGTTTACACTTTGTTTTCCGCGAAGAGAAAAGAGAAGGGTTGATAATTTTGCACCGTGCAATTTTCCTACTATGGTTTACACCTTTTGAATAAATTAACATGGATTTAATATCAAGATAACATTTATTTTCTAACGAATCGTGAGCCCAGGAAGAAATTCCAGATAGACTTTAACAATACATACTCTCTTCTATGAAGAAAAAATTTGTGGGCTTATGCGATGGAACACTATATCTGTATTTTTTCCATGAAAAGTCCTTTTACGCTAAGATTGTATATACTTTGCTTGTTACCTGTCTAAAATCTACTGAAAAAGGTACATTTACATTGTAAAACATCCCACGATTATGTTTCCCCCACAAATCCTTTCATTTTTTCTTAGGTCCATCTAAAATATATTAAAAATTGGTTAAATATTGGCAGAAAGTGAAAGGGATTTAAGGTAACGCCCGGTCGTCACTTAGGTTACTTACCTTTTCAGTGTAGATTCAGGCAGGAGCGAAGCTTTGTTTGTTGTTAGAGGTGATTACGTAGGATGATGGAGCATACGCAGGTGACTGCACATAATGCATTCATGTACCAGGCATCAAGGTATCATGATCTTAGTCATTCATTATTAACTTCAAATGGGAAAATCTCATCCCTCGTCATATTCTTCATCGGAAGAAAGGCTGAGTGAAAAGGTTACGTAATAATACACAAAAAAAGCTTTTTTCACGTATGATTTGATTTGATGGTTTGTCACGAATACAGTAAAAGGGTGAATTGTTACCTTTACGTTTTATTTGCTTTTTCAGGGGGACGTAAAAAGTATTTTGTAGCCCATTGTTAAGAAATAAGCTCTTCCTTCCTTTTCCTGAATAATTCGATGATGATGATGATCATCATCATCATAATTTTTATGCAGCATCCAGCCTAAGAAAATAAGTGCTATTAGCATAATATAACTAAACTATATTAAGCGTCATTTTCTCCTGTGCTTTCAGGATTGTGATCATGTTCTCGAACGAAACGTGAAAATACTAAATGATTCTTTCCCTTTCTCACTTACACTCTACCACTGTACGATGCAGAGATTACATGAAAGGGTTTATTAGCAAAAGCCCATAAGTCAATTTGAATCTTGTTTTTTTTTCGTACGAATACGCAGGGAAATGCACTGCGTTAATATTTTACCTTAAGTGGGAGAAAAAAAAATTGAGCGTAGTCGGGCGGGCTATCAGGATATCATGACTATTAACTATGATATTATGATGAGGTAAATCAAGGTTGCATCTCTCGAGGAAATCGCTTACCTTGCCAAAGCGCTAGATTATACGTTGCATGTTGAACTGTGGCAAAAACACACATGCAATTCTACTCCATGTATCGTTGCCTCCAACCACAACTCAGAAACGAGTTGTCTGACAGCGGAATAAATAATCATATGCAGATTTACGCTTTTCGCTGGAAAGTGTTAATGAAGTTTCCTCATTCTTTGAACGCACACTTTTACACGCATTCCGGTTCTGTTTTTTGCTAAAAATCGAATACTTTCTTGAGGACATTTGCCTTCCATGAGAATCTATTGAGTGGATGTAAAGAAATCTAGGGGAATATGAATATGCTAAAGTAGATACTTTTTTTTATCAAACTTTCATCAAAAATTTAGTCAGCATTTTTTCACAAAGTAGAATCTAGCAAAGATGATGGAATTTTACCTAATTGGAACTGACCGGTGTGGTCGTTGCTGTCCTTAGGTGGCAGTTAGAGTTATTGTCCCCTGTGGAATAGGTATAAGCATTCAACACTACAACACATCTTCCAACTCGTTTAGATTATAAGGACAATTATGTTTCGTAACTGCAACAAAACTATAAAATATGGATGCCTTAAAAAATATTTTAAAATGCATTTTTATCACATAACGAATGAATAATGATGAACAATGGAAAAGAGAGAGAAGAAAAATTAAACGTATTTTTCGCCTTAGCTTCTGACGATGATGACTTGACTTGACTCGACATGGTAATGTCTTAAAATGGGCATAAGAGAAGGGGAGAACTACGATAATAAAAGGATCTCGTGGGATTGCATTTTCGTAAGAAAAAAAATATGCAGAATATTTACTCCTTATATTTGCTTCATATCAGTACAACGGGGTAAAGTAAATTGAGTTCTGTGCACCTTTCCAAAATAGTTGCACTTTTTAAGAGAGAAGAAAAAAAACACATATAAAGTGAATTATTATGACCAGTCATGTCATGAGCATATTTAACCAATGTAAAAGAAGACGGAAGGTGTTTCATTCGTTTTATTAAGGCATTTTGCCACTTTTTCGATCACATCGTCATATTGGAACGTAAATTGAATGACGCTTTCCTAGTCTCTTTGTGAACCTAAAAATGGAAAATGAGTTAGGTTGCGAGTCAAAGCAATTTGCAGACTAAAGTGTACCCCAGAAAACTCCCAATTGGTCCAGTACCTGTATGAGTATAACAGGTAATGACACTTTTTAGGCACAAAATGTTCTAGTACAAGTTACTAAAGATGGGAAAATACATTATCCATTTAAATCTGAAAGTATTGCGTGCGCCTCCCTTAAAATGAATATTAAATTGCAAACAAGATAAGATATTTTGCTGAAATTAATGACAATTTTTCTACTCTCGAGTCAATTCATCCCTATAATTGTAAACTGTAATGGGCACAGCAGACAAAATAATGAGTGATGTAATCAACATCTAGATAGCAAAAATAGAACTTTTCAGTTGACTATACGCTGATTACCACGATGAAATATCAAGTTTGTATAAAAACGTTGAATAATTTGGTACTGTTAGTGTCACCACATAGTTTCATATTGTAGGAAAGCTGCTACACTCGTTCTCATGATGAAGCCTTGAATCTCTTCTCAGTTTTTTCTGCTGTTGAAGAACCTTATCAGAATAAAAAAAATACACTTTGTTTTTCATAATGTATAAAAAGAAACGTTTTCTTGCTGATTCCGCATATTTCATATTTTTTCAAAAGTTAGACTAGTTACTTAAGGTAGGTACTGCAGAAAGGAGTGAGTATAACGTAGTATGCCTACCTCCGGCAAATGTTTTCCCTGCGCGAACCTGTAAAGCTTGAGAAATGGGGAAAAAAAAGAGAGAGGAAAGTAAATGGTTCTGGTTCTGGTTGAGTTTTTAAAAACCCTCTGTAAGCGTTGGTTCACTCCATTGAAAAAGAAGCGGAAGATACTTGTGCCTCCCATCCCAAGCCATATGTGTGACGAGCAAGGTGGAGAAGGAGGAAGCGAGAGCGAGGCAAAATGACTACGATAAGGATGTAAAGCAAAGGGATGTTCAGGATGATGTTGGTGATGATGCAGAAAACTAGAAAGGATCTTGTGTGCATACAAAGAATTACACAACGCACACCTTGATCCTCTTTCTGAACTCGTATCGGAATCTTGGTCTGCTCGCCAACTGTGTGAAAACCTCTTGCTCTCCGCATCGGTTTTTATCCTAGTCTGTAGTTCAACCCTTACGTAAAAATGTGCAGGGAAAAAGGGTAGTTCACGGTATAAGCTCTTTAGTTTCTTTTTTTATCTTTTGTTCAAAAATGTAAGAAGGAGCGGCAAAGGTCTGGCTTGGGTAGACTTGACTTTGCATGACAGGCCATTGGCAAACTCCTAAAGAAATAAAAACCAAGGTGTACGTAATATTTTGAATTACGTAAAAAACCACCCTTGTGATATTTCTTCTAGAAAGGAAACAATGGGAAAAGTAAATACACATTAGAAGCGTGCATCTCTTTCCTAAAGACATTACAACTAGTCTAGAGCTTCTTCCTGTGTCTTCCTCTTGAGCAAATGCTACAGCACAGCATTATGCATTCTCTCTGCATTTTATAATTCTTTTAAACTTGAAAAGCTAAGAAGGGCTTGTTTTTACCCTTTCCTTCCATTTTTTCTAAAAAAATATAACATTTTTTCGCAAATCTTCTTCCTTTTGCCGTTGAATTTTAAAAGGAACAATGAGCAGTTTGCTACAATACGATTCTAGATGGACTTACTGGGCTCAGGAGGAGTTTGCCGGCGTACTCGAATTAATTTTTCTTCTTTGACTCTTTTGGTGGGAGACTAGCTTAAAATACGAAGTGGTCTTGTTTTATGCAGAAAATGAAAAATGAAGAAGGTATGAGTTTATAATATGAGTACGATGGTCTCTCTTTTTCTTTTTCTACCTGTTTTTTGAAAGAAAACCCCATCGTAAGCAAATACAAATAGATGACCAGTATGTAGCTCAAGATTGCATTGCACTGCTCGTGTTTACGCTATTGTATGAAATAAGCAAAAAAATAACTACGTAACTGTCCGTATGTGCAAATATGTAGGGGTAAGTACCTTCCTGAAACGAAAAGCTTACAAGATGCAGCGACGACGATGAAGCTGCCGTTGCTGTAGTTAGTGATGACGATGAATCCTTTTATGATAAAAAGAGTTGATCGAGTTGTAAAGCCACATTATCTCTTATACCTTCAATGCAAGACAACGCTACGCAAAGGCTTTTAAAGTGGAGGATAAGCTAAGATGAGATAGAGAATGGGTAGTGCAGTGCCGTTTTCTTCAACTTTTTCAATCAGGAGAATGAGTAAAGGGTTTTTCGAACAGCTTTCGAGTTAGTTAGCTACTAGCTGCTGAGCAGAACAGGAGAGTACTCTGTGCAGTCCTCTTTGTTTTGCTTTTAATACAACTTGTTGAACATTGTACGAAGAAAAAAGTGAGTAGTAGTAATAATTTTTTTTACGTAATTCAATTATGCCAGAGACCAAAACAAGAGAAGATATTTCTTTAAAGTAACTTACCATCATGATAATATCCAGCGGAAATGTCACGTTAAATTGTCTGTGTCACAAGAGGAAGAACAACAGCACCTGCAATCGCCATTGCAGTGAGTGCAATCCTAGTGATTTATTATTAATTTGTTGGTGAAAACCGGTGCCCAATTTAAGATTTTGCAAGCACACATTAATAGTTTCGCGTTTCCAATCAAAGCAAGTCAATTTAATAAGGTTACGTGGCGACAATATTTACTTTACAGTTTCACATGATACAATAAAAAAGGTTTATAAAACGGTGGCATTTTTATATCAAACTCGGGTGAACTCGAGGAAGACAAAAAAATTTCAATTTATGTTTTTTCAAGTATCCTCTGATGATTTTTTGTTATTGCTGTGATTTTGAAAATTATTGTGAGCGCTGTTGACTTGCAAAACAGAAATTAATTATTTGGATTTTGAGCCGAAGTACATGCTGTACATGGCATTTACATCGCCATGGGAACAGGTAATGCTAACTTTTTATTTATCAAATTCAATTTCTCTGTGCATCCCATACATTCAATTGGATTAAATTCGTATAATTTGTATGAAAATCATGACGTGATTCGGTTAGTCTAAAAGATTCGTGGAAAATGCATAAAACGTTAGAGTTTCCTCTTGTGGGAAGCATCAGCAACAAAGTTGATTGGCTTTGGCCAACACAACAACGCACCAGACACGTTGTTCGTGAAAATGGAAATGGTCAAAGCGCGAATAACCTCGTTTATTCATTCCTTCGGCCGGGGGAAGCCCATCTCGTGTTGTTGTTGTTATGACATGGCTAATCGAAGGAAAAAACCGTGTTTCTTGTGTTACTTTTTTTTGACGGAATGACGAACAAGAAAATGAAAGATTGTTTATGAACTCATTTAGAATGCTCATAAAAAGGCCAAGAGCCTAACGGAGTGTGTCCCTGCAGAACGCAGAAAGGGTGTGCAGATAAATCCATTTTTAGTAGGTTCATTCCAAATGACAAGGCAAGATACATTCGCCACATTTTCACTTTCATTTTATGACAAAGCATCGAATTAGAGTGTGTCCCTGCAGAACGCAGAAAGGGTGTACATATAAATCCATTTTTAGTAGGTTCACTCCAAATGACAAGGCAAGATACATTTGCCACATTTTCACTTTCATTTTATGACAAAGCATCGAATTAGAATTTATCTCATGAGAGAGCATGAATAATACATTGTATTTGCATATTATGTATTGCATTTGTATCCGTATCAGGATAGCGTACTTAAATTCACACCGTCTCTGTAGCGTTCATGTATCTTGATTGCGAAAATTATGCCGTTTTCTCGAAACGGCTGTAAAAATGTGCTTTCTCAAACATAAACCGATTTTTTATGATAGCTTTGATTGATTAATACTACAATAAAATAAAGTGATCCTGATCAGATCTCGGGCGTTTTATTCGTTCCTTTGAAGAAAAAAGAAAGTGCAGATGTGCTGGCGCTAATATTATCGATATTTATTAGATATCATATGAAAGTACATGTATAACATGGTGTAAAACATAAAGAAATTATTTAAATTGTAAAGTTGTCACCCCCCAAAACCACTACGGTGACATTTGTGCAGTCGCAACGTACCACAGTAAGAGAACAAGTTATGTACGAACAAATTACTTTATTCCCTCGTAATTCTTTATTGCTCTTGTAAAGAAGGTACTCTGTTTAAACTGACAATTAGTCATCCTCCTCATAAAAAAATTTGAATGAGGGGACGGTACGAAACTACGAAACTGTCCGCGGATTTAGTAGATTGTATTGCATATTAAATGTTAGATCGAATCTAGAAATGAATGGGTAGGGACTGGACGGGACGAGTTCAGCGGGGTTGACAATTGACGAGGAAAATGCATGTTTATATAATCATCTAGCTAGAGTCAAACGCATGCAATAAATTTTAAAACGTTCAGTGGAAAAAATTCTACACGGGAAGTTGATATGTGGGCAATATAAGACTTTTTATTATGACACTACTTGATTGTCACCAGCGGGGATAGTTAAGAAACTATACATGTTGCATGCAAATTGCATCATTTTAAAAGAGTTTAAAAGTAGAAGAAGCGCTAAAGAAGTTTAAAAAGTTGAATGAAAAACGGAATTTTTACGAAAAACTTTACTGTCAACAGTTCGTATCATATAGTTTTACCGTGAATCCTATTTTTCGGCACGCTTTGGTTCTCTTCACCTTCTATTCATGTTTATGAACCACCTGCAGTTCTCAAACGCATCCAGAAAAGAATAGGGAAGATATTTTACGGAAGGATCTTCAGTAGGGGAAACTGATACACGGAATATATATTTTTCTGAAAGACAAAAAACAGTTGAAACAGTGTAGGATCGAATGGGAAATTGAAGATGAGGATTGAAAATTTAACTTCGAACTTCATTCAAAGAAAAACTCGGAATGGTTTAACATTAATAGCATGATTGCCCCGGGGCTTTGTCTCCGTTCCGAGTCTTGACGTTTTTTTTCACGAGATTGTCCCCAAGTGTAAATTTCCGCTTTTGAAAATAAAAGTGAATGGGGTGTAAAAAGAGTACAAGTGTGTTTCAGGATAACTGTGTTTTCAACTTTTTCTTCAGATACAATTCATATGAGCGGTACAAGGCAAAGTCCTAATTTATTACGTAATATTTTATGGGAAAAAGTGAAGAGAGAATCGCAATCAGCATAACAATTAGAATGAGAGCATTCACCGCCTCATCTTTTTTCCTGTAACAGACTCCAACCAAAATGTTTTACTCCTACAGAGTTTACAAACATACAATGTTATTTTCATTTGCATCTTTCATTATTGCACAGAGTCACGAAAGCCTGAGGAGCCTAGAGTAGATTTACTTTAGCTGGGTAATGTTGCGGTGGTGATGCAATCAATAAGTGTAATTTAAAAATGCAAAAGAGTGCAGTTAAACTTGTACTATTTGTCTAATCTTCTTCCTTCCCGTTGAAGTTAGTGAGATGTCATGTTGTCTCGGGAGTAGTATTCTGTTCACTTGTTGCGTCTCCGCTTATGTCTTATTTTTGCATGGTTTATTAGCCGAAGGTCGTCATCTATTTTTTTAGATGGTTAGGCTCGGCCTGTACTGTGGTTTTGGGTTTGGATTGTCTTAAATATGCATTCCTTAAGATCTTTCTTCTCCTTTCGCATATTTCTTGTGTTAATGACCAAGTCATGCATTTAAATTGGTGTTGAGCACAGACTCATAAACAATTTATGAGTGTATCTTCTTCCCAAGTAATGAAGGGAATGACGACAGGTGGAGAGACATAATTACATATTAAATTTAAAATACCAACGTTTAAACTGTTTTTTTTTCACGTTGTGCACAAACATATGTCAAGCTAAAAAGGGAACATTAGCATATTTTCGTGATGAGCCCACTTAACTGGAGTAAACTGAAAGGAGAGGAGTATAATTTATTACGCACATACAGACCCTTTTTGTTAGCTCAACCTCATTTTTCAACAGGCATGCAGTTTTTTTTAAATAATAATAATAATGAGGAGACATACAATGTCTTAGTTAAGATTGCAATAAGATGCTGCGTGTTTTTGTGTAATGCATTCATATTTCGATGAATAATCACCAATGAGCTATTCTTTTGTAAGTATTGACTCCACAAAAATCGAACAAGAAAGTAACTTGCAGACTTGCACAAAAATCGAAATGTTGGTAGTTGGTAATCGTGCTATTTGTAATTTCGCTGGTTGAACTCATTTGGGATTTGGAGTGGTTTGTCTTGATCAAGCCTAAACCCAACCAAAGCATAGGCTACTAATACTAATAGATAATTTAGGGTTGGAGAATCAAAATCAAGATGTGAATCAGAATGTAGAATCAAGTTTTGAAATAAAAAGTGCAAGTTGTGTTATTACTTAATTGAAGAAATGATGCAGCTCTGGTTCTAGATTCAACTGATAATTGTTACGGAATAACATTTTTTTAAAAGGAAAGGATAAAAAGCCTCCAATGATGATGAGCATCAGAGTGTGTAGCGCGAATGATAAGAATCTAGCTAAACTTATGGCCATTCAACCTTCAACCATATTCAATAGAGTGCAAGTCAAGCAGTTTTTTTTCTTCTCAAAACAGACTATATAGATTATCTGCAAACTCATCTTATTTGTGAAACAATCCGATTTTGAAAAAAAGCTC
>JAANSQ010001204.1:0-16172 GCA_036850885.1 Lepidocyrtinus dapeste
AAAAGGAATTTTTGTTTTCATATAAACAAAAGCAAACAAAACAGGTTAAATGGTATAAATATTTTATATATATTTTTCAAACTTTTACATTTGCTTACATACCAGGTGCATATTTAATGTAATATCTTCTACTCTAAACTAGTGTAAGAAGGAACGCATGGAGCAACAATATAAATCAAAATATGTGTGAATCGCTTGCATTATTTTCATTCAAACAAAAAAAATGATCCTTCGGCCATACTCATGTAACTGAAAGTTTTTAGGAAAACGATCGAAAGGGAATGACAACCCGTGAAACTGTAAACACAAGCGTCTTTGTCACATTTACAATTTTTTAGTGTTTTTCTCATCCATCAGAAATACAAAAACTTTTATTAATAGAAAGGAGGAGAATCGTAGTGAAGTGGTAAATTTACGGTAGATGAATTTTTACTAAATTGTTTTATCCGAAAAAATGGGAGAAAATATAAAATTACTTAACTTTACCTAATTGGTGGGGAAGGAAATGATATCAATATGTAACGTATGCAATGTAAATATTTATGAATTAATATACTTAATAATCTTATGAATAATGCTGGAAAATAAATGATAAATTGACCTCCTTCAGATTAAACTATTCTATAATAGAAAGGAATTATTTATGTATAAATATGTATAACATTTTCTTCTACTTATATGCGTACGCAGTAACCGGTAACTGCGAAAATTTCTCCATATTCCCTCCTTCCAGCGTAAATTTTAATTTAAGGCAAGATGTAAAGGCGTAGAGAAAAGAGTAGTAAATCTTTACAAGTTAAGTACAATACGTTCTTTGTTAGCGTCTGTACACAGGATATTGGTGGAAAACACCTCTTTCGTTAAAAATGAGAACAACAATTTCGTTAACCCCCGAAAATAAATAACGCCTGTCTCTTCCAGTTCTTTCCATCATATTAAAATGATCACATTGCCCCTTCACAGGCTTCAGATAAAGCTTTGAAAATGAGACTAGAAGAAGTGTTACCATTTCCATTGTTATTTCCGGATCCTCCAACCATTTCAAACTCATGAGACATACCGTTTGCACTTTTGTTGTTGTTATTGTTGTTGTTGTTATTGTGACTTGGAGTGTGTCCACCTCTACCAGTTGGACTGCTATTGCCACCGCCATAGTGATCCTCAATCTGCTGAGGCTCGGTTTTGAAGGCGTAGAATGAATTGTGATTCGCATCCATTTGTGGATACCCATGTACATGGGGATCAGTTTGTACTCCAGAGTAATCATAAGATTGGGAGTGATGGTGGCCATACATACCATTCTGCATGGTTTCCATTCCCCCATCGGAGTAAGCAATCCTGTGCTGGGGACTATAGTCCTGGTGATGATTCGGATCTCCATTAGGAATCCATCCCCCACTTCCTCCTCCGTACTGTTCTGGATAGTATGACGGAGCAGTAGTTCCGGAGATCGACATGTGATATTCCATATCCATTTGCCGAGAGAAAGCGGCATGTTGTGTGGTCTGTGGATTGTAATCTCCAAGAGAACTAACGTGGTTATTTGGAGACCCATTATTCCCCCCGTGAGAAAATGTATTTTGAATGGAGTGATGAATCGAAGTGGGCGCTGATGTAGATGCGACAGCTGCAGCCGCAGCAGCAGCAGCATGAAACTGAGCAAATGGAGATGATCTGGGAGTAAACGGAGAAATCCTCTTGTTGTCAAATTTGGAGATTAGCTGCATCACAGGGTTCGTTTTCATCCCTCCACCTCCAGTTAAGCGACTCAATAGCTGATTTTGATGTTCTTCCATCGCTCCACCAGGTCCCATAGATGAGCCAATGTGCTCCCTATCGGATGAGGAACCTGAAGCGTTATTCTCTAGTGGAGACATTTCTGGTGTTGGTAAATTCACCTGGTCTCCTGATGTTGACTTTCCTCCACTAGAAGTGCTGCTGTTACCTAGACTCGGTGGCTGATGGTCCATGGACGAGTCGATGATACCATGTTGGAGAAGTCCTCCAGGTCCTGAGAATGAATTGAAAAAAAATTATGACTGAATATTACACACCTAATACGAAAGATCGGATCAGATTCGCCTGCAAGCAAAAGGGTAAAAAATGTAAGGGAAAGAATGAGAACAATGTCGACGTGATCTAGCCATTACGGAACAAAATGAACGGTTATTATCCATTCTCTCAAGAGAAATTGATTTTCAACCTGGTTTCTTCTTCCCATATCCTAATCAAAAGGTAATATTAGATTGAATATTACCGAAAGTCATAAAGATCAAAGAGGGTGATAAGAGCAAAGGAAGACATGAAATGAGCGTATGATTACACACATTTTTTTGAGAAAATTACATAGTTTAATTTATGCTCATGATGGACCTCTCAATTAAAGGGATCACGTTTCGCAAAAAATATTTCTAATGATAGCTTCGAAACCCAATTTACAATGTCAATATTTGCTCAAGAAATTACAGGGAAATGATGTGAACCCGTTTTGAAATATAAAGCATACCAAAGTTAATCTATGCTAAGCAAATTAAATTCTTCTTACCTCCAACTTGTCCTCCTCTCAATCTATAATCTTTCATATCCGGGTCTGGGCTTGCGTTGGGGCTAGCCTCCGGAGTATGAAATCCAGCAAAGGGTGATCCACCATTAGCACTGCCACCACTTCCAGCATATGCACTTCCAACTTGTTGCCCTGCACCAGGCATAAGAACATTATCCACTCTTCTCCCTGGTCGTTTAGCTTGCTTCCTGCGACGTGGTCGATACTTGTAGTTTGGATGCGTTTGCATATGGAGTACGCGTAGTCTTTCAGCCTCCTCGACAAAAGGTCTACGATCGTTCGGGGTAAGACTTCTCCATTTTTTTCCTGGAGAAAAAAATATCATGTTGTTGTCATCAAAAACGTCTAGCTTTCCAAAAATGATCATCAATTCAAGAAAAGTCTGGTCCTTATAAAAAAAATACTGTCAACTTTTTCCTAAAGGTTTGGGGAAATGTCAAATTGATTTTATTTAGTCATTAGTCATATGACACACGGTGCATACAAGTTATGGAACTTATGATTCCGTCCTCATCATGATTATTAGTTATCTATCGTTTATGATCAAAGTGACTTTAGACATTTTTTCAACGAAAGAAGCACTCTCTTTGAAGATTCTACCATGATTATTCGATGATCAAGCTAAATTATGAGAAATGATGAGTTTGACTACGGATCAAAATTTCAGACTCATGTTCAGATCACAGTGGGGAAGGAGCCAACATCCTTCCACCAATATGCCTCACACAGCGTCTCATTTATCATTTCTTCCTTCCTTAACGTATCGCGTCCACAAAACATCCCCATTCATTTCCCTCCAACTTTTACAATACATAAACACTGAGCCTCAAGTCAACCTCAATCATACATTTTTTTCTGCAGGAAAGGCAAAAAAGCCATTTTCTTAAAGGAATGTTTTTCCTCAAGTACACCTCCGTCCGATCTAATTCATAATTATTCTCGAGAGAGTAGGAGTCGACCACAGAACGTATTTCCTTTTTTAGAATTTGTCTCGACTCAGGTGTCGCTGATCATCATTCCTTCTCGCCAAAAATATAATCATAATCACATTCTTATCGTCACTCACTGCCAAAACGTATAAAGTATATGGCATGGCCAAAAACTAGTCGACATCTCAGCATGAAAATCTTCTCTTCTCTACTCGCGTGAAACATATTTTTTTACCCTCAACCACTAAAAATACATTGCATGAGCTTTATAATCTCAAATCATTTTAATGTCAATCCCATTTCTTCTACAGGTATATATCTACCTCCATCTTGAAAAAATATTATCCTCCTGTTTCGAAAAAACGCCTATAGCATTAAAAACTCATTTTCATAGACTCCCTCTTCTTCATACTATAAAAAATGAGAGCAGGCGATGAGTAGAACTTGGTGGAAAAAAATATGTAAACAGTAAAGTGAAGGGTAGTGTCTTGCAAAGTGAAAAAGAGCCACAGAGAGAATTTAGCCACTCCTTCATCTTTCATAGCTTCATCATCATGAAAAAGTTGAAAAATACAACTTGAAAATATTAAACGAGCAAAAGGCTTCTACGAAAATCGTCATTATTTTTTCGCTACCTAATCCATCCATCGCACATCGTAATTCTAGAAATGATTCGGTGATGGGATGATGAGCATCTTGAGAGTGGTAAATCAAGAGAAAACTTTGGCACTTGTGAGTACACAAGAAAAAAGTTTGAATTTTGGAAACGCAAACAAAGTCTACTGTCTAATAATGTGTTTCTTTGAGATGCTATCCAAATGTTGGTTTTGCGATTTGATTCATTGAAAAGGCACGATCTCAACAAGGCAAAGATAAAGCATGTTCGTCCCATCATTTCTCTGCCGTCATTCTCATCTTTAGTTTCGGTTTTTATCTCATTAGACGCATGAGTTCCTTGAGGCAGAAAACCAGCAAAAATGTGCTCGTGGTTTTGCGGTTGAGTATCTAAATGCTTTGCCCAATTCCTTTTATTTTATAGAAGTATCATAGGCTTTTCATTTTATTACTTCACTAAGAGATTCAGAAGTCATAGTCATCATCACGACGATGAAGAGACAGAAAACGGACAACATGTCTCGAACCTAGAGTGGCATGCTTGAATAAACTGAATATATTGACTAGATTGCGTACAAAGTTGCATCTGTGGCTGCGCTATGTGCTTTGGAATTTTTTCATGATAAACATGAGTACAAGCACATTATCTAAAGCCAAAACGAAAAGCAAAGCCAACTGAAAACAAGGCATCATGACATTTTTTCTTAGTTCTTCTTCATTTTTTCCCTTCTTTTTCTACATGTACCATCCTTTTTGCTCTTTAGGAATGATTGAGTGCTTCAAGCAACAAGAAACTATCTGTCCAATCGCAAAACCAAAGCAAACCCGTCAGCCAACCAACACAACGACCGACCGATCCAAAAAAAAACGATCTTTGACGATGACTTTTTTGCGGATTGAATCAAACTATCATAAGCAAGTATGATGCCCTCCAAATGAATGAATTTCATTATTCATCATACCTAAACGTAAATTTTTCAGAGTAATTATTAGCTAATGATATGTTGGTAACAGTTTTATAAGAAAAACACACTGAATTCAACTTATTTTGTTGGTGTGTTCAAAGCAGCAATACATTATTAAACATTTTGGGGGTTAAACATTGCCCCATGCAGTTCTTTCACCACTTTTCCCAAAAACCAATCATGATTCACCAGGAAAACTTTACAAATATTTATTTAATTTTTTTTCTAAAAAATAAGTACTAGTGATACTAAAAAATCTTTTCCTGCATAACATTTTTTCTCATCGTGACTAAAATTTTTCATCCTTTTGCCAAACCACAAAACATTAAATTATTTTTCTTCCTCCTCTCACGACATATACGTCCATCGAGAAAACACGCAACACCAAAAGGCCAATACAAACTTGTGAGGGGCGGCCTTTCGCATTTTTCTTAGCAAATATTATTACGTGCATCATCATAATCATATTCATGACATGACAAGTGGCTGTCCTAAACAGTTTTTTGAGTAAGACAAGGAAAAAAAACACTTTTATGAGATTTTACATTACATCTTTAATGCTCGTACTAAAAACGAATGAAGATAGACTATGAAATTTTTTATTATTCATATTTGCTTTAAATGATGATTTAGCTAATAAATAGTTTACAACAGGTCATTTTTGGGGTCGAATTTTTTTTACTCAGGTGGAGGTGATGATTTTCCTCAACTGATAAGGAAGTCGAAACCGTATAGTTTATTCTCTATGTAAGCCGTACACTATTGATACGCACCCGTAGCGTTCGTTTCATCATCTTAAAGTAATCAAGATTTTCTTTGAGATCTATAATCGAAATAGCTGGAAATTGTAAACTTTAATCTCAACTAAAAAGTTTATAAAGTATCGTTTCTGGCTAAATTTTCCATAAAAAATATATCACTATATATTAGTGAATCATACAAACGTCTCGTAAAATCTCAACTTCTCCTCCAACATACTGAATTCGCAAATCATAGTTTAAAAAACTTAATTCAGCAAAACCATTCGAACACAAAATCAGCAATTCATCTCATGTAAAAATTTGCATCACCAAGACCATTCCTTATTCCGAGTCTTGAATCTCCACGTCATAACAAAACGTAACAGATTTCGTAAATGGGAAAGTACACACGTTCCTTACCCTCCTCCGTCATGTACTTTTTTCTCGCTCGGATAGATTTAACTTTTTAATATTGGTTCTGCCGTCTCTCTCTCTCTATCCCAGTGCAATACAATGAGCAATCATTTTATTACTCCGGCACGACATGCCATCATCACGCGTATCCCATATAGTAAAAAAATAGCAGGAGGAGAGACGAACACAATATTTTTGATGTTGCATTTGCCTAAATACATACTGCACAAATACAAGAGAAGTGCGCGCTACAAAGATTCTATTTAACCGTCTACATGTTCATATTTCGTAAATGTTATTGCCATATTATATTCGGCTCCTCTAAACCTCACAGAGATGATGAGTTACTGGGCACGTTTTTTCTAGAGCCTTGTCGTAAGACACTTTTTTATTATGTTGGTTATAGAGTGAAAAGTAAATAAAAACTGGGATTATTTATTTTTAAATCACCACCACATGATTTTTATGATTGTGTATTACAGTTAATGATTCCGCTCTAGGAGCAAAGTACAGAGGAAATGAACAGCATCACATGTTCACCCTTTGTGCACCTTAAAGTAAACTAGGATTCAGGAAGTGTCTCCCAAAATGTCGTTAAAAAGAGTGCAAAAAGTAATTATTACCTAGAAACGGGGTCATTGGACTTTCGAAAATAGAAGCGTATTTCATAAAATTTTGAGATAACTTTTTTTTTGAAAAACGAATAATTTTGCAAGTTAACATTGCATAAGTTTTTTAAAAAGAATAACCTAAGTATCATAGTTATTGAGTCTAAAGATTGTCCGAGTATCAAAAAAGACACCTTAGAAGACCCTTTTTATGACAGGCGAGCTTATAAATTATGAGAATTTATCAGATGGAGAGATCAAAGGCGGGCTTACACAGCCAGAAGAAAGCATAGGGGCCGAACTCTCAAAAAAAATTCCATTTGAAATGTAAGGAAAAAAATGTGCGCACGCAGTATACAAGCACTTCATTTTTTAGTTTAGCGGCACCACAGAGAGAGATGTGTTTTGGGACACTCTATTCACTCTATCTACCTTCTATCCTGTACGCCCCTCTTTTTTGTGGTTTACTTAATTATTCATCATCATCACGAGTTTCTTCCCTATGAGGCTTTGCCGAGGATTGAGCCAGCAGATCAGGAAAAATACATACATCCCAAGAGGGATAAGTCGACACGACTAATTAAGCAGGAGGATTATTAGGTGTACACACGCATACACTACACATTACAATTGCCGTCTTTCCTTTCACGTAAATAATAAGATTTTTAAGCTTGATCAGCTTATATATTTTTTTCTGTTGGGATAAGGAAATGAATCGGGATTTTCGGACCTGCTGCTGTGAAACAAGGAGTTTGCCAGATTAAGTCTCACCTTCACATTTAGACTTACAGGGAGAAAATTAAATACGAAATTTTTTTTTGAAATACATTTACACACACACACCGCTGTCTCCACACAGATGTGTTCCATTCCTTTCCAGGGAGTCCCTACAGTTTCCTAATTTCCACCCTGATAATTGTCTCATTTGCTCTAAGCCACTTACTTTACTTTACCCAGTCGGTCAATTTGTGCTCAGTTGGAGAGAATAAAATATTAAGGGTTGCTCTCTTGTAAACTTTCAAAACATTGTAGAATTTATTTGGAAAGGAGTCATGTTGGGACAAATTCCCGATTCCTCATCAGTTTAATTACTTCGCAGCAGTTGTCCTTGTTTTTTAAAGAGGGAAAACACAGAGCGCACAACACTTTTTATCATACACTGATTTACTATGTGAAACCGTTTCATTGTTATTACCTGCTTGTGTGAGGCAATGATTAATTGTGATATTTTTTGGACCTTATAATCATTTTGATTTTATGTCCTGGTGAGTAATAGCAAGCAACTAGTGCCGCCCGTCTTTTCCTCCATCTTTTGATTCGGTAAAATGTTTTGTAATTGTAATTATAAAGGAGTAATAACACCTCAGGACTTTATTTTGGTGACTTGGCCGGTACTCGAAACTCAGTGTTGCCAAAAATGAGCTTATAAATTACAAGCAAAGTTCACTTATGATTCATTAGTTTTCACTGATCAAAGGGATCACAACAACCGATGCCGCCAACGAAGCTCAGTTCCCACCATGTACCAAATTAACATTGCTCCAGTAGTTAGATAATGATGCCTAATGCAAATTCTCAATTAGCCAAGATCCTAAAAGTATCGAATGTCAGAAATTAAATTTGTCGTAATAAAATATTTAAATTTAAATTATGTAGGATATTTCACCCACACACTACAAACTGTTCATTTTATTGATTGGCAATTATTTATTCCAGACTATAATACTTTCCACAGATAGTCCATAGTCCATCAGTAAATATAGGATCACGTTCTTCAAACGTGAACAAAACTTGAGTTTATGGCTATGAGTATGATGAAATATTGGAACATTATTTTTATTTGAAGACTTCATATAAAAATCTAATCAGGCTGCACTGTATCAATGTATGAATGTATCCCATTTATTTTGCATCTACGACTTCACCTTTTCACGTGAAACAGTTTGATTGCGCACATGCAACATTTTTCCCCGATGCGATGATTAAGATCATGATTTTTGGTGTTGATTAGATCGAGTAAAGTTAAGCATTTTTTCAAAAGGTGAAAAGTACAAAGTATAAATGAGATCGTGTGTGTGGGAGGTGAGAAGAGTCATTGCTCAAAAAAAGAAAATATTTGAAAAATCTCAATTTTATTTTGTAAAGTGAAGCAAAAGCATTCCATTCTGGCGAAGTAGTAGTTGGATAAAAAATGTGTAATTCTCGTGTACATAATAATCTCTTCTCGTAGTAATTTGTCACTGCTCTCTAGAGTATTTTCGTGTTGGCAGTAAGCCTCTTTCCCTCCCTCAAAGTAACTGTTTGAGTACCTGATGGAATGCGCTTCCAAAAAAGAAAAGACTCAATCCAATCTGAAAGAGTAGGCTTAGCCATGCCTTGATTGCGGTACCTATCCTCTCAGATTTTTTTCATCTCATTTCAGAGACTGACCAATTCACCGCCATCGCATTAATCATTTATTTCCTTTTCTGATCAAGTAAAATTACACTGACACCTCTTCGCTCTTTTCTCGTAGGTATAATCCCTACTGTGATTTGTCTGATTACTACGTGCATGTGGTTTTGTTGTGTTGTAATAAACTCTTAAATCGGTCCATTCTTTCTAAAAATTATTCATCTCAGTTGAGTGAGTACAGCTCAGTTTCTTTTTTAGGTTGGAGTTGATGATAAGGTAGTGTAAATGATTGTCACGAGATACTGTAATTACGTGGGGGATTGACATGTGCCGAAACTCGAGAGAAAATTGCATATACGTTTGTCATTGGCACTATAGTGCTAAGAAGGGATTGCAGAGTGATACAAAATATTCATCTTCAAGTGAGGTGTACACGGATGAACTTATGCAATTATGAAATTCACAAGTAGATTATTTCTGAATGATGCAGCAAGAGCAGAAATAAATGCAATCATTTTAGGCGTGTTTCAAAACAAAATGGAGCTCTGGGAGAAATAGGGTGATGATTAAGATCAGGATAATTATACAAAATCTAGAGAGACCTCCAAGATCATCTTCAGAAAACGATTTCCCTTTAAGTTTGGCGATGATGAAATCATGAATATTCATTAGATTCTTTATACCATAAGAGATATTGCTCACAGAATCGCTTTTAGCCAAATAAATTTCAAAGAAGGTTTTGAAGCAGGTATTATTACATAGAAGGTACACCTTAAAAAATTCTTCAATTACGCATCCCAAGGGTGGTTTCATTTTGTGCGCTAATTTTGATCACAAAATAATTTACCGGCCCAATATTATTTACTTAGATCTCTTACATTCAGAATATAGCTACACATTAGATGCATCTAGGTACCACATTCTCCCTAAAATACAAATTTAAGGAATTTGTCCAGCCAAAGCCTGAGTAGAAATATTTACTGATTTTGCGAGTTGTTTCTGCAAAGAAAGTAGTACTCCATAAGGACAAGGTACATTTCAGGAAGGGAGCTGTAAAATTCCATTCATGCGCATCATCTCAGATATAATTATTTTTTTTGCTCTTCGATTTCAGCCCTTCTTTACGGGATTTTCAACTGAAGTGAAACGATATTTTCATGATAACTGCTAAATAATGATGAGTTTGAGAAAGGCGGTGGCGACGATGACGGATAATGACGGTGAGAAACTTGGACAGAGAATTGCAATGGTCTGCCAGGTGCGATAATTTCAGAGTTCTAAGCATTCTTCAGTTTAAAATGTGTATTTTTGTTTCTCTGAAATTTCAGATACTGCAAATATTTTTATGTAATTTAATATATGTATCAATGCTCTCTACTTATGAATTTACTACTCTAAAATAATTCACAACTAATTAGTTAACTATTAAACTATGCTGAACAGTTTATTTATGGGCCTTTATGTATGGGTTCGTTGTGATTATAACCTCTACAAGCTTTCATGCTTGGCACAAACCGGTAGTCATAGCCACAATAAAACAAAATACTGTAATTCGTAGCATAGTACATTCTTTAATTCTCAGAAAAAACACTTGCACCATGTGTGTGACCAGTCTATCCCGTATTTTCTGTCATTTTATGAATTTAATCAAACCTACNCTTTAATTCTCAGAAAAAACACTTGCACCATGTGTGTGACCAGTCTATCCCGTATTTTCTGTCATTTTATGAATTTAATCAAACCTACGAATGTACTTTGACTAAAACTACATTATTTGATTGGCTTGTCTGGAATCATCCACAAGTCGGAACATGTATACAAAAAATGCAATTTTCGTATTACTGATCGTATAATTAATTACACAAGAAGAAAGATGTACTTGTGTTGCAAATTTCTAAATAAATAAGTGTAAATATTTTATCGAAAAAGCTAAAATTTTGACCACTAAGAATTCAGGACTATTCCTTTGTTTGACATGAACATGTATACATAAATGCAATTTTCGTATTACTGATCGTATAATTAATTACAAAAGAAGAAAGATGTATTTATGTCGCAAAGTCCTAAATAAATAAGCATAAATACTTTATCGAAAAAGCTAAAATTTTGACCACTAAGAATTCAGGACTATTCCTTTGTTTGACGAAATACAGTCTATTAATGCAATCAGTACAGGTTTAGGATTCCATGGACACACCCGACAAAGCCCTATAATATAATTGAATAAATTTTTGTAAATTCGTAGTAGCACAAACATTATATTAAACACAAACATTTATCATTAACATTAACTTTATAGGAATACCTGGAGCACTGGAAAAGCAGAGATAAGGAATAATTTTGGAAGCCCAAATGCACTTCTAAAAGTAATGACTGTCCAAACTTACTCGATTTCAACTCATACAGCCGTAGACATTCTGTCGGTAACTGGGTAACTATTATTGCGTAGTCATATACACCTAAATATTTTTATGGTGGTATTAGCTTATTTTTTATAACACATCTTGTAAAACCCAAACGTAAACATTAATGTACGCAGATAACGGTTTATCCCATTGAAATTATAATTTTAACTTTCCAAACTATTGGTCCAGTTTGTATGGTAGTGTTGGTACCTTTCTGCTAATGACATGTTTTATTTTTACAAATGAGTAGGGTACTCCAAATATTAAATACAGAGTCACATAATCCTTCTCGTCTTTCCATGGTTTTATTACGGACAGCAGAATATTTTACGTTTTTACAATTACATCAATTAGAAACTCAGCTTAGAAGCTGCGTGTTTATGAATGCGGCCCTCTGCAAAAATTATTTATGCTCCTTTTTTCTCCGGGTGGCCTTTCATTACTAAAGAAAGGGTAATAAGAATAATGCCCACCTGACACGATTTGAGTGGTAGGAACTGAAACAGGTGAAATATGTAGTTGGTCATTATACCGAGCTTTTATTAAAACTGTAAAATAAACCATTTTTAAGACTTTGGATATTTTTTTTGCTAATCCGACTTGGTCATCCGTATCACACAAAAGCCCAGCTATGAAAGTTATGGTTTTCATAACTTAGGTAATAACCAAATATTTGACAAGGAACATGAGAAAAAAAGGCCGTAAAAAAGATCACTTCGTACCATGAAGTAAACTTTAGTAAAAATATTAAGCTTATTATGAACGTTTTCTACGTACTTAACCTAAACAGCTAATTCAAAAAAGAATTTTAGCCAAAAGGGTTCTTGAGGATTCCCTTTTTTGCTTAACAAAAAACAGTGAATCACAGCATAAAAATCTTTTCTTTGGTCATTAAACTAGTTCAAAATATATGTACCTATTTCGATTCCAACTAGACTTGGTTTGCTATATGGCCAAAATTTATTACCAAAGTTTACAAATAACATAAAACCAACTTTATACGCTAGTGAAAATCAAGGGGCTGAAAAAAAGATCATCTCTCCCCAGTACAAACTCTAAAAATTCATTTAAGTTAGGTAATGACTTGTACGATGTGCATGTAATAATCAGCAATAATCACACAAAGGCACCCTTGCCGAGAGCGTGCTTAATAAAACTAAAGAGACTTGTAACTCTCGAGCGAGCAAAGTGGAGAAAACCTCCGGAGAAGGTGCCATCCTCCTTTCTACATCTCATCTCACGAACCGTCTTTTTTATCTTCCACAGCGAAAAAATTAGTATTACTGGGTGATCACTCCATAGTATTTATTTTTCAATTTGGGAAGAAAGAACATAATAAACATGAAGATTTCTTTTTGGTTGTAAAACCTGCTCCATTTTTTGTGCAATGTACCGTGTAAATACCATTTTTTTCCTTTTTATAGTGGGCGCTAGCCCATAAAAGTTGTTAAAACCAGTGATAAAGAACTACTTTTTAATATGTTACAGAAATATCATTTCCTCCTTTTTTCAACTAATTTTCATACGCAAAGTCTCTTAGTCAACTAAAGATCCCTGTTTAGTATGCGCTGCAAGTCAGTCAATGCCGTGCGAAATCGGATCACTTGACCAAGGTTGCAACGGATAAAGAGTTATCATGTCAAGGTGCATGAGCACAAGCACACATGCTTATTCCTTTTTTGCACTTGATCTCAAAACTGAAACGTTTTCCTCACCTACGGCTCGAAGATACTATAAGCGGCGAAGCATTTTGATGGTTGACTGAATCTTAGTCCTACGTGATTATGCAGTTATACATAGACTAGTGACCACACAAAATATACTCTTGTATTTCTTGTTAGGAGGGCCGGAAGGACAAGAGCTTAATCCACCGTTACAATGTCTTTCATGCTCCTCTTGCCAGGAATGTAATCTTCATTGACATTGAAGCTAAAAATAACAAAAAATGTTTACAGGAACTGCTTTTTATATTAGTCAAAATCCTTTTACGTCACTCATCAACGCAATCAAGCAGCTCATTAATGAGTTTTTAGTTTGATGATCAATTAACCATGCCATACTTTTTGATCTGGGAGGCGAAAATGTTATCGAGTGAAGATAGCATTATGATATTAAAAAAAAGTCTAGGCAAAAAATAAATACTTTAGTTTCTAGCTCAGGTTCAGGTTCAAACGTCTAACTTCCTTTTAAGATCTCAAATAATTTTTTTTGTCATAATATATTTTCTTTAGAAGTTTAAAACATTTTATATAATTATTTTTTTCCTCTTGAAGAAAACCTTAATTTTTCTAGAGTTATTATCATTATTTTTAAATGTTTTTTTTTTCTTTCTTGGTATCCTACACACGCAATTGATTTCCCAGGAGCATGGACCAACATGCACCACCATCATCATTATCATAATCATTTTAAAATGTTTATCAACATCACACACACACACGATGATTAGCTAGCACCATCGTCGTCACACATCCTCTAAATAGGAATAGGATGAACCACGCATGTTTAATTCCCATAATGAAGGGAAGCATGCCTCCTCTTCAGACACCTATATCATTCCAGTAAAAACGAATACCGAGTGTTTGCGTTAGCTCGCTCACGGCTCACACACGGATCTCTAAAACTCATCGTGTTACTTGACATTCGGACTGTTGCGTTAATTAAAAAGACCTCTAATTAAAATTACAGAGTAATTGGGATTGTGTGATGTGAGGTGTTTCCTTGCTCTTTCCCTCTTGGTGGTTTCGATTTACCCGAGTACTTAAGAAACTCTCACTGCTTAATACTCAATTTCGTGTTGTGGGGTTGGAAAATTTTTCTTAAAAATCTTTCCGTTTCATGAGACCAGTCCAAACAAACATCCAATCGAATATTAAACCTGTAGAAAGAGAACTGGAAAAATCTGAAACTGCTTTATATTTGTGAAATGGTTCACGAAATGCAGATAAAGTAATGGGAAGATATCAGGTAAAGTGCAATTAAAATATGAATTTAATTAAGGAAATAATTCCTGTCCAGTTCTTTTAGTATACTGAATTATATAAAAAAAAGTTATGCAAATATTGCAATCTATTTTGTAAATATCAAATTGAAAATGAAAAGATTGGTAAGGGCAATTCCTTACTCCGCGGCAGGCATTTAATCCATCATTTTACTAGACTTGTTATTATGAAATATGAACGAAACGGTCATCATTCCAAGTACGTCTAGTCATGCACAACACGCTTTAACTCCATTTTTATTAGGTGCGCATCGTATCATAGTATCATTCATATGAATATGATTCTTTGCAATCCGAGACTCTTCAATATATCATCATTATAATTTTGTATCGAATCTCATCCCAACCCATTGGCTACTTGGGTTTAAAATATGAAGAGTATTTGAATTTGAAAAAAAACTGATGCAATATTACATCTTCTCCCCATGTGCATAATGCCCAAAGCTCAAGTTGCTTCGATCGTATAATATTAGAGGATATTGATGAATCAACTGCAAAAACATGTCCATAGGGAGAAAATTTAAAATTGTGCTCGTGCCGTGATCACAAACGTACACATGTTCTGATCACCAATTCATCATCAGAAACCACTTAATACAAGATATAAATAGTTATAGATATCTCAAAATCGTCAATCAATGCAATGAAAGCTTAGTTCACTTGAGAGGTATCATGATCATGATGAATGAAGTTTTTTTTCAAGAGAGAGATGAACTTAACTCGACTCAATTTTCTTTGCTGACAGTTAGGAAGGGAACAACTCCTAGCGAACGTACGCTGATATTACATTTTACTCTACCCCATACCTGTCGTTGACCACTGGTCAATTTAAGAAGCATTCAGTTTTTACAGGAAGTTATACCATCTAAAGGGTTGCCACAGATGGCTGGAGTTTGAGTCAAAAGGGTACAATAATTACAAAATTATTTTAGAATCTAAGCGGGAATTAAAAAGCTCATTTCGAAAATAAAATGAGTCCATAGACTAAAGTTGTCATCATATCACATCAAGAAAATCTCTTCCTTCACGGTTTACCCCCGTAATCACCATTATCTACAGTATCATCATATCACGAAAAACAAGACATAGCTCCACTATATAATTATTATTAAAACGCGCTAATAGTCCTTCCTCTTCAAACAGTATTAAACATTCCATGATTCATATGTTGCACTACCTGCATGTCACACAAGCCCCTACCTTATTTTAACAAGTTTGCGTGCTTGTGAACGACTTCCTCCGCTTAAAAAATACTTGATAACTTCGCAACAGAATGGGAACCGACTTTGGGACCACATATGAGCACACCAGCTCCATAACAAGACCGGCTCAACCCCTTCTGTTTTCTGGTGAACACGCAAGCCCAAAATATACGACTTGTTTGAACGCGTAAATCCTTGGAAAAAAGACGAGTAGCTTTAGTGCTGCTGATGCTGCATAGCTTTACCTAAAAACTTTGTGAATTTTTCACGGCGTCTCCTCCAATAATTCACTTAATGATTCTCAATTTTAATTAGGAGAAATGATGATGATGATGA